>JAABOM020110630.1:0-65289 GCA_011800125.2 Solanum clarkiae | reverse complement strand
AGCTAATGTGATTGAGAATTTGGTTTGGTATTGCTTGGGTGCCTAATCGGCACTAATCACGACCCCTGGGTCGGGTCGTGACAAAAAGTATATATTTTTGTGAAATATTTTTTAACAAAGAATACCTCACCCTAAAAGGGCTGCCTACAGATCTCATTGAAATGAGAATCAGGTGAGCGTAGTTCGGGCAAATACGATACAAAATATGCAAATATGATACAAAATATGTATTTAGGAAGTCAAATGTATTTTTGTGGAAGAAAAAGTAGTAGTAATAACAATAACAACAACAACAGCAACAACAACAACAACAACAACAACAGCAACAACAACAACAACAACAATAACAACAACAACAATAATAATGCAATTAAGAAATGAGCAAGTCTCATTAAAGGGTGGACTACCCAAATTGATTAAAAAGAAAACAACCAAAATATATTTTTTATAAGAATGTAAAATGGACACAATCAAAGATATCTATTGAATTTAAAATTATGTACAAAATGAAAGGATCCGAGTGTAATCTTGGCAAAACTTTGAGAACTTTCCTAAAAATTTTGCCCAGTTTCTGTTGTAATCGAATAGGAAGCTAACACTAAATATGATTGAGCCCTTGCAGCGCCTATGTATCCCATTGAAGTGGTTTACCACAAAATCAATTATTTTCATTCTATCAAATGTTTCTCACGCTCCTAACTGCAACGATCCCAATTGGTTGAAGATGTGCCTCTTAAAATATGTACACAAAATTATTTTCTGGCATTTTAAAAAATGAGTACCGAATCCTTGAAGGATTGCCTACGTATCACAAAGAATTGAGAATTAGGTAAGGGTAGTTCGTGAATTATAGTATAAAATACATGCACAACTTGATTTTGATTTTTTCTTAAAAAAAAAACAAAGAAAAACATGCACTGAACCCAAGAAGGGCTACTTGCGTATCACGCTAAATGGTGAGAATCAAACCCACATAAATCTAGCGAATATGGTATAAAATGCATATTTCAAAAAATTAAAGTATATTTTGGAAGAAAATTAACATGAATGAAAAAAAAAACAATGAGTATATTAAAGGACAATCTATTCACATTAAGAACATCAAAAAAAATTTTTTTTTTGTTTGTAGAGTAAATAAAATAAATAAAGTGAGATGTGTTTATGGAACATAAAATAGTACCCAAGAACTAAACTATACACAAAATTCGTGAACTATTTTTTCTTTTAATTTTTTTAGCCAAAAAACAAATCCCCCATTTTATCGTGTAAAGTTTGAGGGGAATATGACCAAGCCATTTTGGCACCTGCAGATCCCCAAAAAAAAGGAAATCAGGTCAAACATAGTTCAAATGGTTGATTACTATCTATGAGGAAAATTGTGTTTAAAACAGATAGCTATGGGTGAGAAACTGATGTATTTCAAGAAGGAATAATGCATAGAACAATGTTAATAGTTCTTGAAAAAAGGTAAAAAATTCGAAAGAATGTTTCTAATGACAAAGATTAGCGTGAAAAAAAAAATTGATACGATTGTGAAGGTGATAGTATAAATTGAAAACAAATGTGAAGTATTGAAAAATTCTCAAGCTAAAAAAAATGAATCGAAATTGTAGAACAAAATGAACGAGAATGAAAATGATGTATAATATATGTATGTGCAACAAACTAATGTGTAGTAAATATTGAAGGATGTAGAATATGCAAAAACATGTATCAAATAAAATATATATAACAGATAATAGACAAACATTCATCTGGCTAAAATAATGATAAAATTATATGTACGACCACCTAATGTGTCTAGGAGTAGTATTACCTATGCTGATAAAGATTATTCAAACAAATGTGAAAAAATGCTTAATAATCTAAACACATCAAATCTAGAACTAAGGAACTTTGAAAAAAATAAAAAATGACAAAAGTCTATGACACTTCATCACATGCTTAGTGTATGGTAATATATGTTCAAAACATAATAGGAACAAAGTGACAGTTAAATAAAGGGACAATAAATAGACAACTATTTTTATGAAATAATGAATCAGAAAAAATTGATAATGTAAAGAAATTACGTCAATAATGAACAAACATTTTTGTGCAAAATATAAATGACCAATATAGTTCACAATGTATAATATAAAAAAATAAAACAATTAAAGAATTGATATGTGAATAGTTACCTCCCCCAATTGAAAAGATGAGTCTATTATGGTTAAAACCTTGATATTCCCAGCAAAGTCGCCATCCTGTTGGGCCTTATTTTTTACCAAGGTTAAACAAAGCTCAACTCATAAACTGTATAATAACTTATTCTTTTACAATTTATAAGCTGCGCTTTGTTTAATCTCGGTAAAAATAAGGCTTAACACTTATGATTGATGAGGTTATGGTATACTTGGACTTTGTTAAACATGACTCTATGGTGATTTATGATACACATACGCTTCGATGTACTCCTAATGATTGTTGGGCACTGGTTCTCTCCATTTGGTCTGGGATATCTGTTGTATCTGAGAGAGGTAGTAGTACTGTTGTATGGGTTGGATTGAGATTTTGGGATACCTAGGTTGAGAGGTTGTTGCCTATGTTCACCCTAGGCACGACATGATTTTGGAGTTTCGGATTTGGATATACTGGTTGAGTAAGTGATTGATCGATACCTCGAGTCCCAAATGACGTTCCCCATCACCATTTGAGCATAGGTCATGATGTCTGATGAGTTCGAATCCTGAGGGTCATGGTTTGAGTCCTGATGGTCACGACTGTGATCCCAGGTGGCAGATAAAGATTTTTAGGACCGAGCACCAGTTAAGATTTGGTTCCACTCTAGGTTTGAGACACTACTATTTGTTCAAAGAGAGATATGACACACTGTTTGTTTTGGGTCTGAGACCTAGTTGATTATGGGTCATAGACCTCATTGATTACATTTTAGGTCCAGGACCTTGCTAATTCCACTTGGGGCCAAGGCCCTATGATTGATATTCTAAGATGAGAAACATTTGTTTATGCGAGGGGGATTCTTTCTCCCATGGGGAATATGTCCCATCACTACACATGTATATTTTGGATCAGGTGTAATGTGTTGGCACAAGGTCCAGGACCCAGTTGACGTATGATTGTTAGGGCGAGGCCTAGTGATTGATTAATCATGGATTCACACACCTATTCATACCCTATTGTGCGTGGATGTACATCCTAAGCTTATGGGGGCTTAGGGGGAGTTCAGGCTTAGACACTAGAGCCTTATACCCACGTACAACCAACCTATTATAATGTGATATTAGGAGTTGGGTTCTAATGTGACTCGTTTGATTAGATTGTGCGTAAGTGTACCTTCTGGGCTTATAGTGGCCCCATTGGTGTACAAGCATAATTATTAGGGCCTTGCACCCGCGCACAACATTATGCCTTAGTTGGGGGCTGTTGTGGTATAAGCCTACACAACATTTGTCTGTTGATATCGATGTTCATTACTTGGGTTGGTTCAGGGTATCATTGTTTATCACTTAGATTAGTTCAGTTATCATTGTTCATCTCCTTGTTTGGCTCAGTTATGGTGAGGGTCTCCATAGATGTTGTTTCCTTGATTTGAGTTCTTATTTCGCTAGACCTATTGCAGTTCTTTATAGTTAACTCCCCTGGATTTACTGTATTTCACTCGATCGGCCAATGATGCCTACTGGGTGCCTCTTTCTAGTACTCACCTCATACATTTCTGCATCTTCCCATGGTGAAAATCCAGGTGCAGGCCATGATTACTGAGTTGGGGATTCGAGAGCGCATATGAGACTTCTTTTGGGTGAGCATCAGCAGCTCGGGCTTTATCGCAGTCTCCTTCATTGTGATGGTCGTCTTTTGCTTTTCGACATTGGCATTGTCTAGCAGAGTTTTATATTTATAGGTGCACTCTTGATTTTTTTATTATTATAGTTATTTATATATGTATACGATGTGTACTTGCGTCTTTTGTAGCTTTGTATAGTTGATTTCTAGGTTTTGGGTAGGTTTCAGTTATTTGTGTTACCATTTTCGTTATGATTATTACTAGAGAGAAGTAGGACAGGTACCTTGGGGTTGGGTAATTGATGTGCCTGTAAATGGGATCTAACAGGCGCCATTATGACTGGACCGTGTCATGACACCAATTCATAGGAAACCTTTCCAACTCAACTTAGGATCTTATAAGGTCCCACATATCTAGGACTCAATTTATCGTTCTTGCCAAATGCATTACACCCTTTACGGGTGAAACATTCAAATAGGCTCAGTCACCTTCATTAAACTCAAGGTTCTTTCTTCTAAAATCTTAAAATTTAATTTTTTTTCCTTGAATGGAATATAATTAAAGCTGCCAAATCAAATTAGAAAGTACTTAACTTAAAATCAACTACAAAAAAGGTTGGAATAATAGTGCCAAAAATTATATCACCTTGATGACAATATTTACTATCAAAAAGTTCCTTTTTAGATAGTATTTAGTACATTGTATAATTACACCAATGGCAAAAAAGTCCCACCTAAAGTATTAACATTTATAGAAGATGAATCCATGAAGGGAAATCCAGATTTGAAGGAGAAAATTCAGAGGTATATACGAGTACATGGAGCAAAATAAAAACATAATACATTATCACGCCCCGAGCCTACACCCTGGACATGACCGACACTCAGAAATCATTTCTGGTCTCAATTGAACCACTTGTATTGGCTACTTATTTAGCGGAAAACTTAACAATAGTTGAAAGGCTTTAAATAAGCAACATAAAACTACAAAACTTGTCTGAATAACTGAAAAGAGAAATGGCTCAACAGTGAAATTAATTTTGATCAGAATTGAAGTATCTAACACATAGTCCATGAAACATCTACTATAGTCTGAAGGGACAACCAGGACAGGCCCCAAGTAGCCAGAACTGAAGTACAGACTGAAATGAAATAACATCAACCAAACAACCTCGGACTGAGAGGAGGCCTCACCACTGTTTGGAAGCTGTCAGGTTCTTAACGAAGCGGCTGCTGAGGAACTCTGTCACCTGCATCTGCATCAATAAATGATGCAGATCCTAGGGATGTCAGTGCATGGAATATATAATATACAACAACAACAACAACATACCCCGGTGCCTCAAAAGGCTCCCGCTCATTGCGGGGTGGGGGGTCGGATGTACGCAGCCTAACCCCTATGTTTAAAAACATAAAGTGGTTGTTTCCAGGGAATATATAACATATAAGATGGCTAAAATAGTAACTCAGGATAATATAACATTTCTCAAAGGATATAAGCATAACTCACAATAAAGTAATAGTAATCATAAACACTTTATAGGCTAAAAGTAACATGCTGAAAACTGGTAAAAACATATTTTTCTTAGCTTGAGGAGTTTCTCTAATCGACAACCACCACTATGAGCTTTGTGGTGATACAACGTCTTGTCCATGCTGCCAAAGCCGTCGTCCCGTACTTTGCCGGGGTAGGGGACGAAGAACTAGGGGACTGGATCCATCCCAAAACTGGGCCATGTCAGTTTGTAATGAGGAAGGTACTGTAGTACAATCATATTCTATACTGGCTACATAGTTTATGAATTCGAGTAATTAATTCTACTCTCACACATATCTCTGCTCAATACTACTCCCAAAATACTTTTATATAGTTCAAACTTAAAGAATTGTAGATTCTTGAAATCTGGTTTCTCGGGGACTTAACCCAGCTTACTACTTAGCTTTCTCATCTGACTTCTTTAACTTGTCTAAAAACTAATATCGACTCAAGTGACTGAAAATCACGCTACATTTCTTGGCTAATATGCAAAAACCAGTTCTAAAAATGTATTTCTTGGACTTAGCTTAAAAGTACTCATACTAGTCTTTCTCTTCTTGAAATAATATCAAGATTTGAACTCGCTGCAGAGTTCAGGAGCTGAAAGACACTTGATTGTAAGGAAAGATTTTCAAGAAAACTCAATAATAATAAATCTTGTTCATCGACGGAAGTAAACTGGATGACAATACTTTAATTGCACAATATAAAAACCAAGATAATAATATTCATCAAGAATCTATGGAAATTATCGTACTTCATAATGTTTACATGGATTTAGTCTCAAACAATACTTGAAAGTTCATGTATGAAAACTAACTTTTATTATTAAAGATATTCTTAAAATAATAGTTTTTAGGGTCGCCTTACATACGTTGGAAAGAACTCTTGCTGAATTGGAGTGATTTTCTTGAAGGCCCTAACTGTTCTTGATCTTATGCTTGAAGTTTTGGGAAGAGTTTTCTTTACTTAAACGAATGAATGAGACAGAAAAATATTTTTGGACTTAAAATGACTTTAAAACATCTAATTTAGGATTATGGGGTGTTGGAAACGTCGAAACTACCCCTCCCCATCAAAAGGAAAAAAATTGCTTCCTCCTGCACTAGTGTATTATTACACTTTTTCACGAATTTTCCAGTTCCATTGAATTTTTAGAAAAAACCCAAGTGTGGTTCCGCGTCCCTAGCGCGTCGCGGAAGGGTGTGGAAACCTCATTGTTTTTTGTTTTCTTAGAAAAAATAATTCACGTTTTTTCGCGTTAAAGTTTTGTCGAGACCATTTTCTGACTCAGTTTTTCGCACTGATCGTAAATCTGGTCTCGAATTTGCAATCGAAGAATGGGAAGTCACATTACGTGCAAGGTCAATTCTAGAGGTACTTCTGTCTTTTCACGGATGTTACAATATTTTTTCCTTGGAATCATTCGTCCTCAAATGATAATGATATGAACAAAATAACTCAAAACATAAGATTCTCGAACATAACAAATATAAACCTTCAAGGTGGATTATGGAAGTTTACCTTCAAGATCCTCATTTAGGCCAATGAATAAGTGTGGATACTTAGCCTTCATATCTTCCTCTGCCTCCCATGTAGCTTCCTCCACGAATTGGTTCCTCTACAAAACCTTCATCGAAGTGATCTCCTTCGTCCTCAGTTTATGAATTTGCCGGTCTAATATTTGCATCGGGACCTCTTCATAAGAAAAGTTGTCCGTAATTCCAATACTTTCATCTAGGACAAATAGAGAGGGATCACCCAAGCACTTCCTAAGATTGAAAATATGAAATATCAGATGTATGACACTTAATTCTGTCGGCAACTCTAACTCGTAAGCACCGCCACCCACTCTTCTCTGGATCTGATAAGGCCCAATATATCATGGGTTGAGCTTCCCCTTCTTCCCGAATCTCATAACTCCCTTCATCAGAGATACCTTCAAGTACAACTAATTGCCTACCTCAAACTCCAAGTCTCTTCTTCAAACATCCGTGTAAGACTTTTGTCTGCTCTGAGCTGTCTTGAGCCTCCCCCTGGATAACCTTCACTTTTTCTATAGCCTGATGGACTAGATAAGTTCCCTTCAATCATACTTCACCAGCTTTAAACCACTCTATGAGTGATCTACACCTCCTTCTATAAAGAGCCTCACACGGTGCCATCTGTATACTGGCCTGGAAGCTATTATTATAAGAGAAAACAATCAAGGGTAAATGATTATCCCAGTTACCTTTAAAGTCTATTACGCAGTCCCTTAACACATCTTCTAGGGTCTGTATAGTTCGCTCTGCTTGCCCATCTGTCTGTGGATGGAAAGTTGTGCTAAGATTCACCTTTGTACCAAACCCTTCTGAAAGTACTTCCAAAACTGTGCTGTAAATTGAGCTCCTTTGTCTGAATAATAGATATAGGGACTAACAATCTCCTTAAGATAAAGTCTGGCATAAATCCTCAGCTGTATGAGTCGTCTTAACAAGTAGAAAGTGAGCTGACTTGGTCATTCTGTCTACTATGACCCATATCGAATCATGCTGTCTATGGTATCGAGGTAAGCCCGTTACAAGGTCCATATTAATCATCTTCCACTTCCATTCTGGAATTTCTATATTTTGGGCTAAACCACAAGGCCTTTGGTGCTCAACCTTAACTTGCTAGCCATTTGGGCATCTAGACATAAACTATGCAATGTCCTTCATACCACCCCACTAATAGACTTCTCGCAAATCTCTATATATCTTTGTTGCACCAGAGTGGATAAAGTATCTGGCATTATGAGCCTCAGCCAAGATCCTATCTCTAAGGCCGTTAACACTTGGCTCACACAATATGCCTTGGTATCTCAGGACACCATCTTCCCCTTTGAGAAGACCAATACTTTCTACTTCTGAACATCTTCTTTCAATTGGAGGAGAATGGAGTCCCTGTCTTGTTTTTCTTTCACTTCTACCTCCAAGGATGACTCAAACCCATTTCTGACAATAGCACCGCCTTTGTCAGAATCTTCAATCTGCACCGCTAAATGCGCTAGTCTGTGAACCTCCTTAGCTAACTCTTTCTTTTCATCCTCAACACGGGCTGTGCTCCCCATGGTCACCCTGCTAAGAGCATCAACAACTATATTAGCTTTACCTGGATGATAGAGGATACTAATATCATAGTCTTTCAGCAGCTCCAACCATCTCCTCTGTCTCAAATTCAGCTCCTTCTGGACAAACACATATAACAAGCTCTTATGGTCCGTGAATACATCCATGTGTCCACCATAGATATAGTGTCTCCAGATCTTCAGAGCAAACACCACCGCAAAAAGCTCAAGATCCTGAGTTGGGTAATTCTTTTCATAAATCTTAAGCTGTTCGGAGGCATATGCTATTACCTTGCCTCTCTGCATTAATACACAACAACTTTGGAGCTAACGACCTTTCTCATAGATGGTTCTAAGTCCATCCGAGATGTTTCCTCCCAGATAGAAAATATAGCTTGCTCGTTTCTAGACGTCAATGCTTGTATTCGAGAACATGTTCAGAAAGCTGCTAAAATTTGTGTTGAGAAGGAAGAAACCATTCTTTTGTTAAAAAGGTGTTTGGAAGAAGCACAATAGAGCATATGGCAAATGGATGAGAAATTGAATTCTCTGAGAGGTGCAACAATGGTTTTACTCAAGCTCAGTAGTTAGATGATGATGCAAGCAGCGAGGAAGCAATCCAACTAGTTTCTGCTTTAGATGATCAAATCAGTAGGTTGGAGTTTTTAGAAAAAAACATACTGAACAAGGGGAACCACATTGCTGAAGTTCATGCTGCCTCATCTTCTGCAAATGATGGATCTGATAGTATAGACAGTAACCTCAAAAAAGGAGACAGTTCAAGTGAAAGCTTATTTGCATTGGTAGCTCATGAAAATAATATTGAGTTGGCTAGGCTAGAGCTGCTACTGGAGGTGGAGAATGCTGTAAATGCTCTCTCCTTTGATGCACAAAACTATCCGTCAGGCCTCCAATCAGATGCCTATAAAATGATTTTTCATGCAAGGATTTCAATCAAGAATTTCTGGATCTTTTCCATCAGTTGAGGAATAAGTTCTATCATCTGATAGAAAATGGCAATCCTCAGTACCATGCAGTTGGCTTTCCATTATGTGATTCCAGTAAGCTTCATGACCATGACAAACAGCAGAAGCTGCTGCCTCACATTAACTATGAACTTGTTGAAATAAATGAAAAATTGACTCAAATCACCACGAATCTAAACAGAATTTTGGATTCTTATCTATGCCCTGATACAACTGAGGATCCAAGTTAATCAGATGGATGGACTACTGACTGTTCACAGCATAATCTCAATAGATATAAATCAACTCACAGTGGAAGCTTAAAATAGATATTCATGCATAATCAACAACTCTTGATAAAACCCCAACATAACTTTCTTTTGAAGTTAATAATAAGAGATACTCGTAGGTAATACATCTTGAAATCATGCCATTTTCATAAAAAGAGAAGGTTGGGCTCTATGGATGAAAGTATCCATGGATGAAAACGCACATACCTTAAACTTCAATTTCCATGAGATGAGCTTGAAGAAAACTTGAAACTTGGATTGGGTTCTTGAGTTCCAAAATTGAGATTGAAATCCTTGAATTTAAATGAGATATTTGATAAAGTCTTGTAGATGTTTTTGATAGGGTCTTGTGAGTTATAGAGTTGAAAAATGTCTAAGTATGGGAGATTTTACATTTAAATGGGCATGGGGCTATTACGCCAATGCCCGTGGATGAAATAAGAAAACTAGGGAAAATATTACATTGGTTCGTGCTCCTAGCGTGATGTGGACCAAACGTGGAGATGAAAACACATAGTGGCATACCCCAGGCGCGTCGTGCCTTGGGCACGGACAGCTACTAGAAATTAGAAAATTAGCAAAAATTATTTTATGCTATGGACCTTCTAAAATCCGGGTTATACCTATTTCCAACTCAATTTTTCTCTCAGATCGAGAATATGAAGTCGAATTTTTAAAATCACGCATGAATTTTGAGATATGTGGAAATTATGATTCTATGGTATTCCACAGCACATGTGGGGCATTTCACCACATAGCTCATGACAACCACATAGTGGGCGGAGTTCTACCTTTGCAAGTAGGCTTCCTTTTTTCTGATATAAATGCAACACTGAGATCTCATTTTATAGTTTGCATGGTCTTATTATCGTTCATGGTGAATTCCCACATATATATCACTTATTACATATCATGCATGGCTTCATCATGGCATATTGGTATATGCATATCTTATTTCTCACTCTTGCACTATTCATTTCCATGTTCATGTACTTACTTACTCTTTCATATTACATGGTTACTATTGTGTTGCACGCCTAAATAGTTAGTATAGATAGATATACTAATGCTTATTTTATGTCTACATTATTTTACAATGTAGGGATAAGTGACTATCCTCCTTCTCTTTGTGGTTAGATTTAGCTAGCTGCGTAGATATATTAGTGAGTTCTCATGTTCCAGACACGAAAACTACTATCTTCTAGCTTATGTCATACCTGAGTCATTTTGAAAATATCCCTTTTATTTTCTTATTGAGGGTGAGCTACAAACATGTTTTAGTCTCCACTTTATCTATTACTTAGAGGCATTGTTGGAGATCATGTATCAGGATCTATGTTATCTTGTTCCTCTCATACTATCTCATGTTTTGTCTTATGCTTATATTCTAGCTTCTATTTATTGTTTATTGCTCATTTTCTATGAATGCTTGTGATCTTCTAAGAAGGATAGTTTGGGATTCCTTCATGGATTCTGTTATCATATTACCCGTAGAGGCTAGGTTGGGTTGTGACAAGTAAAGAGGATCTGGGCTCAAAAACCTGCACAGGTGTAGAAAAAAGGGGTGAGTACCCATTAATAAGGTACTCAACAATTAAACACTGAACTAAAGTTAAAGCATGAAAAATACATGTGTACTTGACACACCATTGATCCTTCGAAACAATAAATCTACAGTTAAAATCAGCCAAACTTAAATAGTTCTCAATTCAAGTAGCACGTAGTTAAAATAGTTTCACCAACATAATTAAACACTATGGGTTAAGATCATAAATAGTTCAGCAACCCAATGAAACACTACAGGATAAGATCATCAATAGAACATAATCATAGAAGTAGAAATTCACAACCAGAATAAGCGAATGGAGTGTAGAAATTGTACATGCAATGTCAAATAATGTGATGCATATGTGTCCCATGATATACAACCATTGATAACCCAATATTGAATCCCATTGGGGTTACACATGGAACATGTATTCCTTAAAAATATTTTCCATTGACATAATCATATATAGGCAAAACCATTTCCCATCATTTTTATCATATCTAGACAAAACTATTTCTCATAAGCTCTTATCATACCTTGCTAAAGCCATTTTCCTTTAGCTTTTAAGAAAATCTTAATCAATTTTCAAGATCAATACAAATAAGCATATATATAGAATGTACGAGTACGTGATGATGGTAACGAAACAATCAACTCCATTCAACATTCAAAACAATTTCTCTTGATATAGGATTTACATTATTCAATCAAAATTTTCAATTCACGAATCATATTGACACATCAAATAACATTTTCCCATTTCAGTAACCTATCTGATCTTATTAGATAGTCTTATGAATAATTCATCCTATATACAAATCTTTATGACTCCCCAATACACAAAGAAGAATACAAGGTTCAACATTCTCATCTAGAATTTAGTAATTCACTTACCTCAAAGAAATCAATCAATTACACCTAACACTTAGGCCTTCCCCCTTGGTTGGGCCTTTGTTTAAATAAAATTTATTCAAATATGAATCACAACAAGATTAAAAAAACAATGATAACAAAAATCGTAATTTTCAGAAAGTAATTCCAAAGTAGCCCCAAAAGTTCAATATCGATAAATGGAGAAATTCATAATTAATGCATATTGTGTTATCCAAGACATTTGCAAACCAATGGTGAGAATAAATTTACAATCAAAACACCCCATAATGATTAATTTATCAAAATTTTATGTTTTTGAAGAAATCCATAAAAGTTGAAGTTCAAAACTAAAAATCAAAGGATGGAATCATGGAACAATCAATGAAAATAGAAGATTATTAGTTAAAGTTACACCGAATTAATTTATCTTGAGAAAGTTTTTTAAAATCACTCATCTAGGAGGTCCAAAAGCTAGTAAATTGAAAATGGGGAATAACTCAGATTGTAAATTAAAATCTATCTCGTTTGATTTGTAGTCCACGAACACGACCATTACTCCACTAACACAGAGAAGAACCTAGTGTACTCTAGAAACGTGGGCATTACTTCTCAAACACGGAGAAAATGCTATACTAATACTCCATGAATGCACCCCATCCTCTGTAACTATAGTTGTTATTAAGGTGACCCTTTGTGAACGCGAACAAGGGTCTTCTCATCATAGATATAAAAAAACATACATCAAGCAAAAAACACTAAACGAACCCTATCTATTCACAACCTGATAACATAAATCATATATTCTATCATACTGAATCTGATATCTTCGACTCAATGGAATATCATGACCCAAACATAGGACCTATTCGTGTCATGACGAATGTGAAATTCGAAGGAGCCCCATCCAAGCCTCTTTTTCATATCAAAAGCATAGCTAAGGTAAATAAGATTTTTAAATGAATAAGCAAGCAGAATAATAGATCTTAAACCAAACTAGATATAGAAATTCGTAATATTTCTTTAAAAAGTGTTACATCAATATGCCCAAACATGCTTTTACATAAATAAATTTTGGCAGGTTCTAGAATATATTATTAGTTGTCATGACTCGAGCATAGGACCTAGGAGTGAAATGGCGAATGAAAACTCAAGAGTCCCAAACAAGCCTTATAACATCCACATGCACATGATTGGTTCAGAAGTGCCTGATTAAATAATAAACACATAATTGTAAGGGATGAGAAGTATGACTCACGCTATGGGGATGTCATAAGGATAAGAATTTGCATTGATTCACATAACACATAACACGTAAGAACTAAGGGGTGGATAAATATGACTCACGCTATGGGAATAGAAGGGATATAGGACTTTCTACATTCCCACATCTCATCAATAACATATCCTCTTCCCATCAACATAAATAGACAACCATAATGATAATCACCCAAAGCAAATAACATAACACATCACAATCCCGTACAAAGAGTTTATATGATGTCAAACAATGCCTCTAAGTCATGGAATAGGATAGGGGCCAAGACATGTTTCAAGATCACCCATAAAGTAAAGATGTAAAAGAATAACATAATAGGTAGATAAAAGGTGGCTTGTCCTTGAATGATAGGACTTACCACAAGCAACTCTCACAATTCAAGCTAATCGTTAAAAGGTGGATGAAGGTAATCTCTGTTCCCTACATGGTTAGATCATGTAGGCAAAGAGTATGCATTAGTAATTTGAATTTACTAAGTATGCATGCATGTAATGCATATGAACTCATTAAACCTGTATTCAATGTTAAATGACAAGGGCACATATATAGGAAGATATATATACAATGAACAATAGTATATCAATATGCCATGAAATGTATGATGCTTTAAACGCCATAATACTTATTATAGTGGGGATGAGACCTCATCTGACATGTAAGACCATGCGAGCTACTACCTAGAATCTTGATGTTACCCCTACACCGGAGGAAAGGGGGAGTCACTTGCCAAGGTAAACATCCATAATGCATAAGTGGATCCACTAAAGCTACATTAATGCCAAAGCCACTACTAACGGGTGGTCCATACAGGGAATGAAGCCTCATCTAACAGGTGATCCCCTTAAGGAGTCAACCTCACCTAATGGGTGACCCTTCTAATGATTCAACCTTATCTAATGAGTGATCCTTTAACCTACAGCAGCACATAGTTATAGGACAGTGAGATTCACGTCTAATGGGTTATGCCTCAACTAAGGGGATTAACCTCAATCTCAAGGTCCTCTCGATGCTAAGTCATTGTCCTATGGGAATACATACATATATACACATACACATATATATATATGTATGTATATATATATATATATATATATATATATATATATATATATATATATATATATATATGCTTTCAGAAGAGGCACATGTCATTTCAAATCATTTAAATGCAAACATAGGCTTAAATGCCAAATATTCTTCATAATCTCACATAATTGGGCTAAAGATTCATATCATACTTCAATTCATACTTCTATGCACAGGGATAGCTCATTCATATCTATCATATTGGTGTAAACACCCAAAGTTTGCTCAAAGAGCCATATCATAGACATTTTGCGATCACTTGTCTTATAATAATCATAATTTCTTCAAAGTAAAATCCATAAATATAATTGGGCTTAACCCACTTTATAATCTTCATGAAAATCAATGCTCATGTATGCATATGTCATGAATGATGAGAGAATAGCATGGACAATAGAGATTCAGACTTAAAACAATAATATAATAAAAAATTCAAGTAAATCCATTTAAATTCACATTTAAAATACAATTTAGATTACCCATTCTTAAAACAACCTTTACACGGGACATGCATATTTAAATCTTCATAAAATCAATGTAATTCCAATATTAGAGATTAAAATCACTTTAAAAATATCAATTAAACATGGCTCATATCTCAATTGAATCAAATAAATAATAATTTAAATGACATATATTGAATGCAAGTTTAATTTCATAAACCAAGGAGTAAAAAGACTTTGGGTCTTCAGGATTGAAAGGGACGATGAATCAATCTCACATGCCTTGGTTAGATAGATGAATTTGACAAGAATTTACCTTGAAATGAAAATCATAATTGAATACTCGCTTGGATCCTTTGAATGAGTGACTTGGACAGAAAATCTACATAGTAAAGGAATAAACTGTGTAAAGTTTGAATGAGAGGTTTGAATTAGTATAACAGATGTTTAGGAATGTAAAAATGGGTATAAAATGAAACGCCCCACATGTGCTTCGGAAAGCCCCATAATCGTAATTGCTATAACAATAATAATAACATACCCAGTAAAATCTCACAAGTGGGGTCTGGGGAGGGTAGAATATACACATACCTTACCACTACCATAGAAGTAGAGAGGCTGTTTCCTGGGATTGAGTGAAAAATGGGTATAACCCCGATTTTAGAAAACTAATAGCAAAAAATAATTTTTGCTAATTTTTTGAAATCCAGTGTGTGTCCGTGCTCCAGCTATGACGCGCCTCGCATAGTGCCTGGGGCACGGACCAGTGTAAAATGTTTCTTGGTTTTCTTATTGCATCCAAGGGCATTGGGGCCCATGCCTATTTAAACGTGAAATCTTTCATACTTAGCCATATTTCAACTCTATAACTCACAAAACCCTCTCAAGAACCTCTCCAAGACTTTATCTAATCTCTAATTCAAAGTCAAGGATTTCAAGCTCAATTTTGGAACTAAAGGATCCGATCCAAGCTTCAAGTTTCCTTCAAGCTCATCTGAAGAAAATCAAGGTTTGAGGTACATGGGTCTTCATCCATGGGTCCTTTTACCCATGTAGCCCAACCTTCCCTTTATGAAAATTTGCATGATTTCAAGCTGTAATACCTATGATGTCTCTTATTATGAATAATGAAAGAAATTATTTTGGGGTTTTATCAAACATTGATTGATTATACATGAATATCTATTTTAAGCTTATTCCATGAGTTGATTTATATCTACTGAGAGTTTGCATGATTTGAATTATGAAAACTATGAACTATGATGAAGTTTTGATATAGATTTCATGATACGCAAACAACAATATTGGTGGGATGATTTTGAAGTGATTTTACTCTCCTTATTATACTCTTGAGTTGCATGATTTTAAACAAGTATCATGAACCTACCATGTGTTTGATGAAATTACATGACAAGAATTCTCAAGTTGTTTACAAAGTTTACAAGTCAAGTACTTCATGATGATTAGGGGCTTTCAAGCATGTACTGAATTCATGAAAAGTATCTATGATTTTACAAGTATCAATTTGAGCCCTATTTCAAGATTTTAATCTCATGTTCAAGTTAGGCGCACTAATAGAGGTAAATTATGTTTATGAGTTACTCATGTCATGTTATCATGTTTCTTAAAAGTTGAGTTATGACTATACCAAGTATTCCATGGATTAGACTTTGCACTGATTGAGACTTAAGTAGGGAGCTCGACTCAAGGGGTCCTTATAGAAAGTCTTTAGTCTCTAAACTATGTGCCACGTAAGATTATATATATTATCCCTTTTATAGTTTCTAGTAGATCCATCTAGTTATACCACACCTTGTCTGGGGGATGACATGCCTCAGATTATTCATGTTATCATGTATGGTTTACCTTGGTAAGTATATCATAACTTGTCAAGGGATATCATGCCTTTGATTCCAAGTAGTAGCTCGCTTGGTCTATGTCAGATAAGTTGTTCTCCCATATACATATATTACAATGTACAAGTGAAATGTTTTACATATATGTTTTATCGCAATCATTGATCATATATGTCATATTTAGATTATATCCATTGACTATATGTATGCATTTTGAATATGATAGCTTACATTATTGTTACATTGCAGTCCGCATACTTAGCACATTTAAACATACTAATGCATACTCCATGCCTACATGATATCATCATATAAGAAACTTAGCACATTTAAACGTACTAATGCATACTCCATGCCTACATGATATCATCATGTAAGAATCGAAGCTTCTTTTGATCCTCCTCCTCCACATTGTTAGTTCGGTACTTCAGAGAAAGATTTGGTGAGTCCTCAATTTCGAGGTCAATATCTACTTATTTCATTCTATGTTGTGACTTATTTCTTATGTTTAAATATTTGCTACTATGTGGGTGAGCCGAGGGAATGTGTTGGCCCCCGCACCATTCTAAAGTGGAGGTGCTGTTGGATACTAAGGTCGTATGTGTTTTCAAGCTTGACTTTTCTTACGTGTTTATGTATTTGAAAGACTTCCCTTAGCCCCATTTTCCATTTTTACTTATCAACTCTTGTTATTATTTAATTTTGCTTCCTCAACCAAGGATGTGTGCTTGTTACAATCAAGAGGCTTGTTTGGGTCATCTTCAGATTTCTCAATGGCCAAGTCACAACTAGGCCCTAGGCTTTGGTCTTGACCAACTTGGTATCAGAGCTCTAGTTTGTTAGTGGCCTCAAAAATCCAAAACACCATGTCTATTAGAGTTCTTATTCATGGTTATGAAGCACACTACAACGATGAGTCTGAGACTATGAGGCATTTTAGGAAATGTTTCACTTCTTCATGATCTGTATCATGCTTTAGATGTAAGAATAAGGTTGTTCCCCTAACAAATACTCTTTGGTCTTCTAGATCATGTTGATAAAAAGAGGAATACTAAGGAGAGCCTGTACACCCGAGGAACAACCGACCCTTCCCACTCCTTAAGCTCCTCAAGATAGAGGGGTAGCGCAAGATGAGTTTTGGGGTGCCATCACAATGTTAGACCATGCTATGACTAACTAATTTAACTAAGGGGCCCAAGCTTCTCATGCTACTACTCTGGCCTCAAGGATGGGGGACTTCACAAGAATGAACTCTTCGAAGATTCATGGGTCCAAGGCGGAGCAAGATCCTTGAGATCATAGATAACGTGTATAAGGTGTTATCCATCATGGGGGAAAATTCAGAGGAAAAGGCAGTGTTAGTAGCCTAGCAACTTAAAGGTGTGGCTCAAATTTGGTTTATTCGATGGAAGTTGGAGAAGGGAAATGATAATGCTATTCCTTGGAAAGAGTTCAAAGCCACCTTCCTTAATCAGTTCTTCCCTATAGAGTTATGAGAGTCTAAGCTGATGGAATTCATAAATCATAAGGAAGGATCCATGAATGTGAGGGAGTATTCCCTCAAGTTTAACAAGCTCTCCATGTATGCTCTTTAATTGGTTGCTGAAACTGGATAAGGATGAACAAAAAGGAGTGTTGGACTTGGTGAATGAACAGTATCTTACTACCATGCTAGTAAGTGATATGAACTTGTCTTGGCTCATGACATGTACGAAAAAACTTGAAGGAAAGAAGCATACAAAGAGAAGAAATGGGGAGTCCAAGAGGGTTCGGCTTGAGGGTGGCTTCCATGGTGCCAAGGATGGCTAGTTTCAACAAGGCCACAAGTCCCAAGTTCAAGGGTCCTCCAATGCTCGTAATAAGAGGTTTGCTAATGGTGGAGTGGCTAATCCTAAGTGCCAAAGATGTGTGATAAATCATGGTGGTCCATGTTTGAGGAACTCTAATACTGCCATGGTTGTGGTGAAGTGGGTCACAGGGTTGTTGATTATCTACATGCTCAAAACAAGGGTAAAGATGGTCGTCCTTAAGGACAAGGTGCTAATCTCCATCAAAGAGGAAAAAGAGGCAAACAAGGGAGTGCTCCAAGACAAAATAGGTTCTACGCTATCCAAGGAAGGCAAGGAGTTTATGAGGTTCCTGATGTTGTTACCGGTATGTTAAAGGTTTTTTATTATGATGTGTATGCATTGATAGATCCAGGTGCCACTCTTTTTTTCAGTACTCCTTTTGTTGTCGAAAAGCTTCATGTGTGTCCCAGATTGTTGTTCGAACTTTATGAAGTGTCTACCGCCGTTGGTGAGTCCATTGTTGCTAAACCAGTCTATAGAAATTGTCCCGTGTTCATATTGCATAAAATCTTGTCTTGTGATTTTGTTGAAAATGACATGGTAGATTTTGATATTATTCTTTGGATGGAATGGTTACGTGCATATTATGCTTCCATTGATTGTGGGACTCTTAGGGTGAGATTCCAATTCCCTAATGAGCCCATTCTTGAGTCGGAAAGTTTTAATATGGTAGTCAAGGATAGGTTCATTTCCTATCTTAAACCCTAAAAATTGATTTCTAAGGGTTTTCTTTATCATCTCGTCAGGATTAAGGATGTGGAGTCTAAAGTCCTTTCTATTGAGTTGCTTTTGGTTGTTAATGAGTTTCTTAATGTGTTTCTTGATGAGATTCCCGGTGTTTCTCCTGAAAGGGAAATAGACTTTGGTATAGACCTTCTTCCCGATACACAATCCATTTCTATTCCCCCTTATTGTATGGTCCCGACAAAATTGAAGGAATTGAAGGATAAATTGAGGGATTTGTTGGAAAAGGGCTTTATAAGGCTTAACAAGTCACCTTGTGGTGCATCAGTGTTATTTGTGAAGAAAAAGAATGGCTCCCTTGGAGTGTGTATTGATTACCGATAACTTAACAGGGTCACCATAAAGAAAAAGTATCCTCTACCAAGGATAAATGACATTTTTGTTCAACTTCAAGGGGCTTGTAAGTTTTCTAAGATTGATCTTTGGTCTGGATAACACAAAGTAAAAGTGAGGGAGTATAATATTCCCAAGATGGCTTTTCGAACTAGATATATGCACTTTGAATTTGTGGTAATGTCTTTTGGCTTGACTAATACACCAACTATATTTATGGATCTCATCAATAGGTTCTTTAAACCCTACCTTGACATTTTTGTGGTGGTCTTTACTAGTGATGTCTTGATTTATTTCAGGAGTGAAGAGCATCATATGAATCATTTGAGGGTAGTGTTGCAAATCTTGAGGGATGAGAGGTTGTTTGCTAAATATGAGAAGTTTGAATTTTGGTTGAAAGGAGGTTGCATTTCTAGGGCATGTGGTGTCAGGTGATGGAATTAAGGTGGATCCTAAGAGGACATAGGTAAGAAGGAATTGTCCTAGGCCCTTAACTCTGACGTATATTAGGAGTTTCTTGGTTTAGCTTGTTAATATAGGAGGTTTTTAAATGATTTCTCTTCTATTGCTTCCACTATGACAAACATGACACAAAATAAGGCAAAAAGTTTTTGGATCGATGAATGTAAAAAGAGTTCTCAAACTTTGAAAGACAAGCTTAGTTCCACACATATTTTGGCCTTAGCAGAAGAGTTAAAAGGATTTTTGGTTTATTGTGATGCTTCATGGATTGGTTTGGGGTTTGTGTTGATGCAAAATGGCAAGGTTATAGCATATGTCTCTAGGCATCTCAAGGTGCATGAGAGAAATTATCCCACCCATGATCTTGAATTGGCACTCATGGTGTTTGCTTTGAAAATTTGGTATCATTATTTGTATGGGGTTTATGTTGATATGTTTTCCCACGACAAGCGTCTCCAATATGTATTCACACAAAAAGATCTTAATTTGAGGCATAGAAGGGGATAAGAACTCCTTAAGGATTATGACATGAGTGTACACTATCATCCCGACAAAGCTAATAATATGGTTGATGCTCTAAGTATAGTGTCCATATGTAGCCTATCTCATATTGATGTTGATGACAAGGAGGTGGCTAGAGAAGTTCATCAGTTGACTAGGTTGGGAGTTAGGTTGACTGAAGCTTAAAATAGTAGTGTAGTTGTTGTTGATGGCTCTAAATCTTCTTTGATTAAGGAAATAAAGTCAAAACAAGACCTTGACCCCGCCTTGCTAGAGTTGAAGGCTTTGGTGAAAGATGGTAAAGTCGAAGTTTCTCCCAAGGGGGAGATGGTACCCTTTTAAGTACCAAGGTAGATTGTGTATGCCTAATGTTGATGACATAAGGGAATTAATTTTCAAAGAGGCTCATAATTCATCCTATTCTATTCACCCCGATTCCACAAAGATGTATAGAGATTTTAGAGAGGTATATTGTGGGATGGTATGAAGAGAGATATTGCCATGTTTGTAGCCGGTTGTCACAATTTCCATCAAGTGAAAGCCAAACATAAAAGGCCAGGTGGCCTAGCCAAAGACATAGAAATTCCTACTTGGAAGTGAGAAGAGATCAACATGGATTTTGTGGTTAGGTTGCCAAAGATTAGGAAGGACTTTGATTCCATTTGGGTTATTGTTGATAGAATGAAAAAATTGGCTTACTTTCCACCAGTTAAAACAACTTACGGTGCCGAACACTATGCCAAATTTTATATTCAGGACTTTGTTAGATTGCGAAGGTTCTCTTGACTATCATTTTGGATTGTGGTACTCAATTCACTTCATATTTTTGTAGATCCTTCCTAAAGGGCCTGGGTCCCAAGGTCAAGCTTAGCACGACTTATCATCCTCAAACGGATGAGAGATATGAAAGGACTATTCAAACTCTTTAGGATATGCTTAGGGCTTATGTTTTGGAGTTTAAGATTAGTTGGGATGGACATCTTTGATTTATTGAATTTTCTTACAACAATAGCTGCCACTCTAGTATTTGCATGGCTCCTTTTGATGCTCTGTATGGTAGTCATTGTAGATCCCAGGTTGGGTGGTTTGATGTGGGATAGATGGCTTTATTAGGCCTTGATTTGATTCTGGAAGCTTTGGAGAAGGTGAGGTTAATAAGGGAAAGGTTGAAGACGACTCAAAGTAGACAAAAGTCCTATTCTAATGTGAGAAGAAGAGATCTTGAGTTTAAGATTGGTGATTGGGTTTATTTAAAGGTATCACTTCTGAAGAGTGTGGTCCGGTTTGGCAAGAAAGGTAAATTGAGCCCAAGGTTTGTAGGCACTTATAGAATTTTGAGGAGAGTTGGTAAGGTTGCATATGAATTGGAGTTTCCTATAGAGATGGATATGGTTCATTCGGTCTTCTATGTTTCTATATTGAGGGGATGTGTTGGTGACCCAAGTGCCATGGTGCCCTTAGAAGTTTTGGGTATTGTGGAGGATAATTTGACCTGTGAGGAGGTTCAGGTGGAGATAATGGATAGACAAGTGAAAAGGTTGAGGAATAAAGATATAACATCTGTCAAAATCCTTTGGAGGAATCAACAAGTTGAAAGTGTCACATGGGAAGCCAAGGCGAACATGAAAAGCGATTACCATACCTCTTCTACTATACTCAAGCTGAAGGTAAAAAATTGTGTCCCATCTTTGAATTCAAGTCTTAACTATCGTCCCTCATGCCATTTTTGCATGCATTCATGTTCCTGGCCACAAGTTTATGTTCATTTTTGATATTCATGTTGTGACTTTTGAGAATGATGTTTAAGTACATTTATTACACGATGTCGGGATGAAAACTCTAAAATTACTTCTCTTATGTATGTTTCTTTGAAATTCAGAGACGAATGATCCCAATGGGGCGATATTGAAACGCCCCACATATGCTTTGAGAATCCCCATAATCGTATTTTTCATATATCTTAAAATCCCTGCGTGATTTTAAAAATTCAACTTCATATTCTTGATCAAGGGGTAAAAATTAGTGGGAAATGGGTATAACTCGGATTTTAGAAGACCCGTAGTGAAAAATTATTTTTGCTAATTTTTTGCAATGCAGAGTCTATCCGCGCCCAAGCCGCGACATGCCTTGGGCAAGAAGTAGTGTATTTAGTGCTCTGCGTCTTTTCCCCGTCGTGCCTGGGGCATGGATGAAATGCCTCACATGTTCTTGAAAAGTCCCATGATTGTAATTTTCATATATCTCAAAATCCGTGCGTGATTGTGAAAATCCGACTTCATATTCTCGATTAGGGGGAAAATGCAGTGGGGAATGGGGATAACCCAGATTTTAGAAGACCCGTAGCAAAAAATAATGTTTGCTAATTTTATGATTTCTAGTGGTTGTACGTGCCCAGGGCGCATTGCGCCCGGGGCACGCCACTCTACATTTCCAAGTCCGCATCTGGTCCACTCGCGCCAAGGGCGTGGACCAGTGTAACATTTTCCTTGATTTCATGATTTCTCCCAAGGGCATTGGGGTCATATCCCCATGCCCACTTAAACGTGAAATCTCCTAATCTTAGCCATTTTTCAACTCTATAGTTCACAAAACCCTCTCTAAAACCTCTCTAAGACTCTATCAACTCTCTCATTCAAATCTAAGGATTTCAAGATAAATTTTGGAACTCAAGGACTCCTTTCAAGCTCTAAGTCTACTTCAAGTTCACTTCAAGGAATTCAAGATTTAAGGTATGTGGGTCTTCATCAATGGGTCCTTTCACTCATAGAGCCCAACCTTCTCTTTTTTGAAGATTGCATGATTTCAAGTTGTATTATCTATGGGTATCTCTTATTATGAATTATAAACATAAATTATTTTTGGGTTTTATTATGTATTGATTGATTATGCATGAATATCTATTTCAAGATTATCCTATGAATTGATTTTGTCTATTGAGAATATGCATGATTTGAGTTTTGAAACTATGAATTATTACAAGCTATTATGATGGAGTTCAAGATACCCTAGATGAGGGTTTTACTATCATGTTGATGGGTTGATTTGCATTGAATTTACTCATCTTGTTTTGCTCTTGAATTGCATGATTTTGAACAAGTATCATGAACCCACCATGTGTTTAATAAAATTCCTTGACAAGAATTCTCAAGTTACTGATGATCTATTACATGATTTACAAGTGAAGTGACATCACGATGATTAAGGGCTTTCAAGCATGTATTGAATTCATGAAAAGAATGTATGATCTTACAAGTATCAAGATAAGCCCTATTTCAAGATTTTTATCTCTTCTGAGCCACTCATATTAAAGCAAGGGTTCATATATGATTATGGTCAACTCTTATATTCAAGTTAGGTTCACTAGTAGAGGTCAAGCATGTTTATGAGCTACTCAAGTCATATTTTTACAAGCTAGTCATATTATGATTATTTCAAGTATTCCATAGGATTTGAATTAGCATCGATTGAGGCTTAAGATGAGGGCTCAACTCAAGGGGTCCTTATATAAAGTCTTTAGTCTGTAAACTATGTGCCACCATTGGATTATGACTATTACCCTTGCTATACTAGTGGATACAACTAGTTTCATTTTTATCATGTATGGTTTGCTTTGGCAAGTAGACCACACATCGCCAAGAAGTGTTTTACCCGGTCACCTGAACCGAGAAGGTGTCAGGCCTCAGAGTCCAAGTTGTAGCTACTTGGTCTATCTTGGTTGAGGTCTCTTCCCATATATGTATTATATGTTATGCAATTAAGTGTTTTGCATGCATGTTTATTCACAAGCATTGATCATACATGCCACATTGAGATTATATCCATTGACTATATCTTATGCATTCTGAGTATATTGGCTTATAATCTTTGTTGCATTACATTCAACATACTTAGTACATCCAAACGTACTAACGCATACTCTATGCCTACATGATATTACCATGTAGGGACTGGAGCTCCTCTTGATTATCCTCCTCTACATAGCTAGTTCGTTCCCTTGATGAAAGCTTTTGGTGAGTCCTCAACTCCGAGGACAATATCTATATTATTCACATTATATTGAGACTTCTCCTTTATGTTGAATACTAATTGTTATGAGGTGAGCCCAAGAAGTGTCTTGACCCCATCTCCATTCTAATTTAGAGGTTCTGTTGGATACTATGGTTTGTATATGCTTTGAGCTTTACTCTTTTATGTTTTTATGAGTATCAAAGATTCCTTTAGCCCCACTTCCC
Organism: Solanum clarkiae; assembly: GCA_011800125.2. Taxonomy (NCBI): domain Eukaryota; kingdom Viridiplantae; phylum Streptophyta; class Magnoliopsida; order Solanales; family Solanaceae; genus Solanum; species Solanum clarkiae. Next base: position 40,418 of record JAABOM020110630.1, on the reverse strand, counting down.
TTTTTTGTTATATCTTGTTGATACTTATTTTGTTTCCGCGACCAAGGATGAGTGAATATTTGTAAGAGGCTAGTTTGGGGAAACCAATTCGCTGTGTCACATTTAGGCTCTAGGCTTAGGTTGGAACAAGCTTTGTATTAGAGCACTAGGTTGTTAATAGTCCCCGCAAATCCAACACATCGCGTTAATTAGAGTATCATTCATGGTTGTGAAGTGTGCCACAACTATGAATGGAAAGTTATGAGGCATTTTATGAAATGTTTGCTTTCTTCATGATCTATATTGTTCTTTAGATGTATGAATAATGCTTTTTTACCCAACGCATGCTCTTTGCTCATCTAGATCATATAGATAACAAAAGGAAGACTAAGGAGACCTCGTACACTCGAGGAACCACAGGCCTTTCCCGCTCCTCAAGATAGAGGGGTGGCCCAAGATTAGTTCTGGGATGCCATTCTAATGTTGTCCCATGTTATGACCAACAAATTGAACCTAGGGGCCCAAGATCCTCATGCTCCTAGTTCGGCCTCGAGGGCAAGAGATTTCACAAGGATGAATCCTCCGGAGTTTCATGGGTTTAAGGCGAAGAAAGATCCCCAGGAGTTCATAGATGAGTTGCATAAGGTGCTATCTATCATGGGGATAATTTCAGAGGAAAAGGTAGAGTTAGAAGCCTACCAACTCCAAGGTATGACTCAAATTTGGTTTACTCAATGGAAGTTGGAGAAGGAAAATGATAATGCTACTCCTTGGCAAGAGTTCAAAGTTGCCTTCCACAACTTGTTTTTCCCTATTGAGTTGAGAGAAGCTAAGATGATGGAGTTTATATATCCTAAGCAAGGTTCTATGAGTGTGAGGGAGTGTGCCGTCATGTTCAACGAGCTCTCCAAGTATGCTCCATAATTGCTTATCGAACCTCGATCAACAATAAACAAGTTTGTGTAGGGAGTGTCTAACTTGGTTAATGAAGAGTGTTGTACTGCCATGCTAGTGAGTTATATGTATTTGTTTTGGCTCTTGAAATATGTCAAATAATTCGTAGGCAAAAATCTTTGAGAGAGAAGAACTGGTGAGTCCAATTGGCTTGATTTGAAGGTGTTTTCCAAGGTTCTAAGCATGGGTGGTTTACCCAAGGCCACAAGTCCCAAGGACAAGGGTATTACAATATTCCTAACAAGAGACTTTTTAGTGATAACCTAAAGTCCCAAGATGGATATGGCGGGATGACCCACCCTAAGTGCCAAAAGTGTGGGAAAGACCATGGTGGTCTATTTTTGAAAAATTTAAATGCTTGCTTTGGTTGTGGTGAAATAAGTCAAAAGGTTATTGAATTTCCTCATACTCAAAACAAAGGTAGAGATAGTTGTCCTCAAGGCCAAGGTTCCAATACGGGTCAAAGGGGAAAGGGATGCCAACAAGGGGATGCTTTCCAAGGCAAAATAAGTTCTATGTCCTCAAAGAAAGGCGAGGAGTTGTCAAGGCGCCCGATGTTGTTACCGGTATGTTAAAGGTTTTGATTATGATATGTATACAGTGATAGATCCCGATGCCACTCTTTCTTTCATTACTTATTTTGTTGCCAAAAAGTTTCATGTATGTCCCAAATTATTATGTGAACCTTATAAAGTGTCTACCCCCATTGCTGAGTCCATTGTTGCTCAAAGAGTCTACAGAAATTGTCTATGTTCATATGCATAAAGTCTTGCCTTGTTATTATATTGAACATGACATTGTAGATTTTGATATTATTCTTGTGATGGACTAGTTACATGCATATTATGCTTCCATTGATTGTAGAACCCGTAGGGTGAGATTCCAATTCCCTAATGATATCGTTCTTGAGTGGGAAAGTTCTAATGTGATGGTGAAAGGTAGGTTCATTTCTTTTCTTAAGGGGAACAAGTTGATTTCTAAGGGTTGCATTTACCATCTTGTGAGAGTTAGGGATGTTAAGTCTAAAGCCCTACCTATTAAGTTCGTTCTGGTAGTCAATGAGTTTCATGATGTCTTTCTCGATGAGCTTCCCGGTGATCCTCCTGAAAAGGAAATAGACTTTGGTATAGACCTCCTTCCCGATACACGACCTATTTTCCCCCTTGTTGTACGGCCTCGACGGAGTTAAAGGAATTAAAGGATCAATTGAGAAATTTGTTGGAAAAAGGGTTTCATAAGGCCTAGTAAATCACCTTGGCGTGTATCAGTATTGTTTGTGAAGGAGGAATGGTCCCTTAGAATGTGCATTGATTATCGACGACTTGATAGAGTCACCATAAAGAACAAGTATCCTCTACTAAAGATTGATGACCTTTTTGATCACCTTCAAAGGGCTAGTCACTTTTCTAAGATTGATCTTCGTCCCGGATACTACAAAGTGAAGGTAAGGGAGTGTGATATTCCAAAGATGGCTTTTTGGAATAGATATGGACACTTTGAGTTTGTGGTAATGTCCTTTCGGTTGACTAATACACCAACAATATTTATTGATCTCGTGAATAGGGTCTTTGAACCCTACCTTAATATATTCGTGATGGTCTTTATTGATGATATATTGATTAATTCTTGGAGTGAGGAAAAGCATGCGAGTCACTTGAGGGTGGTGTTGCAAATCTTGAGGGATGAGAGGTTCTTTGCTAAATATGAAAAGTGCAAGTTTTTATTGAAAGAGGTTTCTTTTCTAAGGCATATGGTGCGCGTGATGGCATTAAGGTGGATCCTAAGAAGACAAAAGTAATAAGGAATTGCCCTTGACCCTTGACCCTGACGGATATTAGGAGTTTCTTGGGCTTAGAGGGTTACTTCCGGAGGTTGTGAATGGCTTTTCTTCTATTGTTTCCCCTATGACTAAGTTGACCTAAAAGAAGGTAAAATTTGTTTAAACCGATAAATGTGAAAAGAGTTTTCAAGCCTTGAAAGACAAGCTTATCTCCACTCCTATTCTGGCCTTACCAGAAAGGTTAAAAGAGTTTGTGGTTTATTATGATGCTTGAAGGATTGATTTTGAGGTGTCTATTAATGCAAAATGGCAAGGTTATAGTATATGCCTCTAGCAAACTTAAGGTGTATGAGAAAAATTATCCCACCCATGATCTTGAATTGACGGCCCTGGTGTTTGCTTTGAAAATATTGCATCATTATTTGTCTGGAGTTCATGTTGATGTGTTTACCGACCACAACAGTCTCCAATATATGTTCACACAAAAAGAGCTTATCTTGTGACAAAAAAGGTGGCCAGAGCTCCTTAAAGATTATGACATGAGTGTGCGCTATAATTCCAACAAAGCTAATGTTCTGGTTGATGCTCTAAGTATAGTGTCTATTGGTAGCTTAGCTCATGTTGATGTTGGTGACAAAGAGGTGGCTAGAGAAAATCACTGGTAGGCTAGGTTGGGGATTAGGTTGAATGAAGTTGAAAATGGTGGTGTAGTGGTTGTTTATGGTTCCAAGTCTTCTTTGAGTAAGGAAGTCAAGTCAAAAGAAGACGTAGATCCCATCTTGCTAGAATTGAAGGCGTTAGTGAAAGATGGTAAAGTGGAGGTTTTCTCCCAAGGGGGAGAGAGTACCCTTTAGTATCAAGGTAGATTGTGTGTGCCTAATGTTGATGACTTGAGAGAGTTGATTCTAAAAGTGGCTCATAACTCATCCTATTCTATTCACCCTGGTTCCAAAAAAATGTATAGAAATTTGAGAGAGGTGTATTGGTGGGGTGGTATGAAGACAAATATCACAATGTTTGTAGCTAGGTGTCACAATTGCTAACAAGTGAAATTCGAACATCAAAGTCCGTGTGGCATAGTCCAAGCCATAGAAATTCCTACTTGGAAGTGGGAAGAGGTTAACATGGATTTTATGCTTGGATTTCCCAAGACTAGGAAATATTTTGATTCCATTTTTGAATGAATGACAAAGTCATCTCACTTCTTACTAGTTAAAACAATCTACGGTGCCGAAGACTATGTAAAGTTATATATTCATTAGTTGGTTAAATTGCATGGGGTACTCTTGTCAATCAATTTGGTTCGCACTGCTCAATTCACTTCACATTTTTAGAGATCCTTCCAAAGGGGTCTTGGTACCAATGGCAAGCTTAGCATGGCTTTTCATCCTAAAATGGATGGCCAAGCCGAAAGGACTATTCAAATTCTTGACGATATGATTAGGGCTTGTGTTTTGGAGTTTAAGGGTAGTTGGGATGAACATCTTCCACTTATACAGTTTGCTTACAACAATAACTACTGCTCTAGTATTGGTATGGCTGCCTTTGAAGCTCTCTATGGCAGGCGTTGTAGACACCCGGTTGGGTGGTTTGATGTGGGGGAGAAGGCTTTGTTAGGCATTGATTTGTTATGGAAGCTTCAGAGAAGGTTAGCTTGATAAGGGAAAGGTTGAAGATGACTCAAAGTAGCCAAAGTCATATTCTAATGTGAGAAGAAGAGACCTAGAGTATAAGGTTGGTGATTGGGTTTACTTGAAGGTCTCACCCATGAAGGGTGTGGTTCGGTTTGGCAAGAAAGGTAAACAGAGCCAAGGTTTGTCGGTCTTTATAAAATTTTGAGGAGAGTTGTAAGGTTGCATATGAGTTGGAGTTGGCTATGCAGATGAACAGGTTTCATCTGATTTTCCATATGTCTATATTGAGAAAGTGTGTGGGTGACCCAAGTGCTATAGTTCCCTTAGAGGTTGTGGTGTTGTGGAAGATAATTTGATCAATGAAGAGGTCTCGATGGAAATTTTTGATAAACAAGTGAAGTCGTTGAGAAACAAAGATATAGCTTCCATCAAGGTCCTCTGGAGGAATCAACAGGTTAAAAGTTCCACATAGAAAGCCGAGGTGGACATGAAAAAGTTATACCCATAATCTTCCACTCTACTCAAGTCGAAGGTAATGACTTTAGTCCCATCTATTATTTCAAATCTTAAGTTTCAACCCTCATGTCATTTTTCATGCATTCATGTTTATAGTAACAACTTTATAGTGTTTTTGTCATTTATATTGGGATTCTTTCTAAATATGATGTTTAAGTGCAATTATGCATTTATGTCAGGATGAAATCTTCTTAATTACTTCTCTTATGCATGTTTCTTTGACATCCAAGGGCGAATATTCCCAAGGGGGAGACATTGAAACGCCCCAGGTGCTTCACAAAGCCCCATAATTGTAATTTCTATATATCTCAAAATTCGTACATGATTTCAAAAATCTCAATTCATATTCTTTATTAGGGGGCAAAATTGAATGAGAAATGGGTATAACTCCGATTATAGAAGACTCAAAGCGAAAAATAATTTTCATTAATTTTACGATTTCTAGTCGCTTTCCGCGCCCAGGGCGCGACACGCCTGGGCATGCCACTGTACATTTCCAAGTCCTCATCTGGTTCGTATCATGCCACGTTTGCAGACTAGTGTAACATTTTCATTGGTTTTCTTCTTTCTCCCAAGGGTATTGGGGTCATAGCCCCATGCCCACTTAAACATGAAATCTCCCATACATAGACACTTTTCAACTTTATAGATCACAAAACCCTCTCTAAAACTTCTCTAAGACTCTATCAATTCTCTCATTCAAATCTGAGGATTTCAACCTTGATTTTTGAACTCAATGACTCATTTCAAGCTCCAAGTCTATGTCAAATTCACTCCAAGGAATTCAAGTTTAAGGTATGTGAGTCTTCATCCATGGATTCTTTCACCGATGGATCCCAACCTTCTCTTTTGTGAATATTGCATGAGTTCAAGTTGTATTATATAAGGGTATCTCTTATTATAAATTATGATATAAATTATTTTGGGGTTTTATTAAGTATTGATTGATTATGCATGATTATTCATTTCAAGTTTATTCCATGAATCAATTTTTTCTATTGAAACTATGCATGATTAGAGTTATGAAACTATGAATTATTATGAGCTATTATGATGGATTTCAAGATGCCCAAGATGAGGGTTTTACTATCATGTTGACAGGTTGATTTGCATTGAGTTTACTCATCTTATTTTACTTTTAAATTTCATGATTTTAAACAAGTATCATGAACCCAACATATGTTTCATAAAATGATATGACAAGAATTCTCAATTTATTGATGAACTATTACATGATTAACAAATCAAATGACTTCATGATGATTAAGGAATTTCGAGTATGTATTGAGCTCATGAAAAGTATCTATAATTTTACAAGTATCAAGTTCAACCCTATTTCAAGATTTTTACCTCTAGTGAGTCATTCATGTTAAAGTAAGGGTTCATGTATGATTATGATGTATTCTCATGTTCAAGTTAGGCTCACTAGTAGAAGTCAAGAATGTGTATGAGCTACTCGAGTCATGTTCTTACAAGCTATTCATGTTATGATCAAAGTATGATTATGTCAAGTATTCTGTGAGATTTCACTTAGCATCGATTGAGGCTTAAGATGGGGGATCGACTCAAGGCATTCTTATATAAAGTATTTAGTATCTAAACTATGTTCCATCATAGGATTATTACTATTACCCTTGCTTTTTAGTGGATCCATATACTTTTATGTTTATCATGTTTGGTTTGCCTTTGCAAGTAGACCACACTTCGTCGGGGTTGTCATGCCTAGTAACCTGAACCGAGGCGGTGTCAGGCCTCCGAGTCCAAGTTGTGAATGCTTTTTCTATTTCGATTGAGGTCTCTTCCGACATATGTGTCATGTTTTATGAAAGTTAAGTGTTTTAGATGCGTGTTTATTTACAAACATTGATTATACATGTCATATTGATATTATATCCATTGATTATATCTTATGCATTTTGAGGATATTGGCTTATGTCTTTGTTGTGTTGCGTTCTGCATACTTAGTACATTCAAATGTACTAACACATACTCTATTCCTATATAATATCACTATTTAGGGACCAGAGCTCCTTTTGATCATTCTCCTCCACGTGGCTAGTTACATCTATTGAAGAAAGCTTTTGGTGAGTCTGCAACTCCGAGTACAATATTTATATTACTTATGTTATGTTATGACTTCTTCTTTATGTTGAATACTTATTATTATGAGGGTGAGCCAGGGAAGTGTCTTCGCTCCCATTCAATTCTAATTAAGAGATGCTATTGGAAATTATGGTTTGTATATGCTTTGAGCTTGACTCTTTTACGCTTTTATGAATATCAAAGACTTCACTTAAGCCCGCTTCCCTTTTCCATTATATCTTGTTGATACTTATTTTTCTTCCACAACCAAGGATGTGTGAATGATATGTAAGAGGCTTGTTTGGGGGTCCCTTTGAGTTCCCCATTCGTCGTGTCACGTCTGGGCCCTAGGCTTGGGCCGTGACAACGGACCAGTGTAAAATTTTTTCTTGGTTTTCTTATTACGTCCAAGGGCATTGGGGTAATATCACCATGCCCATTTAAACATGAAATGTTCCATACTTATATTTCAACCCTACAACTCACAAACCCTCTCAAAAACCTCTCCAAGACTTTGTCAAATCTCTCATTCAAATTCAAGGATTTCATTCTCGATTTTGGAATTCAAGGACCTAATCCGAGCTTCAAGTTTCCTTCAAGCTTATCTCAAGAAAATCCAAGTTTGAGGTATGTGGGTCTTCATTCATTTGTCCTTTCACCCGTGGAGCCCAACCTTTTTCAAAAGAAAATTTGCATGATTTCTAGTTGCAATACCTATGGGTATCTTTTATTATGAATTATGAATGAAACTTATGTTGGAGTTTTATCAAGCATTTATTCATTGTGCATGAATATCTATTTTAAGATTATTCCATGAGTTGATTTACATCTATTCAGATTATGCATGATTTGAACTATGAAAATATAAACTATGATGAAGTTTTGATATGGATTTCACTATACCCAAATTGGGGTTTTACTGTAATATTGGTGGGTTGATTTTGATGTGATTTCACTCTACTTGTTATATTCTTGATTTGCATGATTTTGAACAAGTATCATGAGCCCACCATGTATTCAATGAAATTAAATTACAAGAATTCTCAAGTTGTTTACATGATTTAGGTCATGACCCAAGCCTAGGGCCTACACGTGATACGGCAAATCTGAAAAATGAAGGGACCACAAACACGCCTCTTAACATATCATTACACATCTTTGGTTGCGGAAACAACTAAAGAGCAATAAGAGAATAAAATTAAACGCAAAGGGACTAAGGGAGTCTTTCATAGCTTAAAACATACAAGAGTCAAGACAGTCAAAGCTCATAGCATCATTACATAACTTGTCCAATAATACCTTTAAACATAGAATTTAGCGGGGGCCAAGAAAACTTCCCAGGCTCACCCTCATAGTCAAAATCATACAATAAGATAAAGAGAGTCCTTGCAAACATAAGAACAAAAGATATCATCCTCAGAGTTGAGGACTCACCAAGCTTGGTTGAAGAGATAGTACTAGCCATGTAGAGGGAGATGATTAAATGGAGCTCTGGTTCCTACATGGTAAAATCATGTAGGCATAGAGTATGCGTTAATACATTTGAATGTACTAAGTAAGTGGGATGTAATGCAACAAGAGATAAGCAACATAATCAAAATGCATAAGTATAGGCAATGAATAAGCATAGTAATAATATGTCATGTATGAATAATTCTTGTAGTAAAACATGCCTATATAGAATGTATTACATGTGTAGAAAGAGACCATCATCATAGACTAAGCAAACTTGTACTTGGACTCCAAGATACACCACCCCTTGGAAGTGATTGAGGAATCAACCCCTCAATTGGTTGATTGTTATCACACCTTACTGTCTATAGTTATTGAGGTATCAACCCTTCAATTGGTTGATGACCATGAACACCCCCCATCGGAAGTGATTGAGGAATCAACCCCCCAATTGGTTGATGGGCATGCCCAACCCCACCGAAAGTGATCGAGGAATCAACCCCTCAATTGGTTAATGGGTGTACCATCCCCCATCGAAATGGTCGAGGAAATTTACCCCTCTTCAACTAGGTATGGTCAACACACAACACCATAGTTACTTCTCAAGCAAACAACTCGTATACATTTCCCTTTCATGATCATAAAGTCACTTAACTCATAAGTCTTACATTAGACCTTCAATAGCTCAAGAATCCATAACCGGGCATTTTATCAAATACTTGGAGGGTGTGTAATGCTAGTATAAAACCATGCAATTCATGAGTGAAATCATGCAAGAAACTTGAAGTAAATCGACCTACCAACACTTGGTAATACCATCATGCAATATATATTGAAACCCTTCATCAAATGTAAAAATAGATCATAGCTTGATAGATCAAAACATGCTTAAATAGTCACACTTTTATGAAACCTCAACATAGTTTATAGTCGAATTCAAAATAAGTAAGACCCATAAGTAAATCAACTTAAAAACATACAATTTATGTAAAAAGGAAGGTTAGGCACCATCAGTGAAACGCCCTAATGGTTGAAACACACATACCTCGACTTTGGAGATTTTCCTTGAAGAAGATTTGATTGAGAACTTGAAGTTTGAATGAAATCCTTACATCCAGAATGAGATTGGGACACTTGAATTTTAGGTAAAATATTTATCAAAGTGTTAGAGAGCATTTTGGGGAATGTCTTGTATGATATGGAGTTAAAAAAATGACTAAGTATAGGTGTTTTTAAACATAGGAAAGCTTAGGCCAAGACTCCAAGGCATTAGGCCAAATTAAAAAGACTGGCAACAAAAATACACTAGTATGTCGCCCTGGCTGCATCATGCTAGGGGCGCTGACCCTTACTATTTTGGCAAAAATTTGGAAAACTAAATTTTGCTATGGTTGCTCTAAAATTGGGGTTAGATCTATTTCCCATTAAATTTTTCCCCCCGAACAAGAATACAAAGTTGAATTTTCAATATCACGCATGGATATTGAGGTGTATCGAAATTAAGATTATGGGCATTTCCGAGGCACATTTTCGGGCATTTTTGGGGCCGTTTCAATATCTCCCCATTGGGAATAGTTGTTCTCGAATGTCAAAGAAATGTATATAAGAGAAATGATCAAGATGATTTCAGGCCAACACATTATTGCATCAATGTGCTTAAACATCATTTTAAAAATCTCAATATTAAGTGTCAAAAATCACCATAAATTTGTCAACATAAACATGAATGCATGCTAATGACATAAGCGCTGAAACTTGAGACCTAAAATAGTAGAAAGGACTTAATATTGCTAGATTAAGCTTGAGTATAATGAAAGAGGTACGAATATCACTTCTTCACGTCTATTCCAGCTACTAAAATATCACTCTCAACTTGTTGATTCCTCCAAAGGACCCTAATCGAAGCTACGTCCTTGTTTCTCAACCTCTTCACTTATCTATCAAAATTTCTACTAGAACCTCTTCATAAGTCAAGTTGCCTTCAACAACACCCATAACATCCAATGGTACAATAACATTTGGGTCACCCACACACTTCCTTATCATAGACACATGGAAGGCCGGATGAACCAAGTCCATATCACAAGGCAAATCCAACTCATACGCCACCTTACCAATATTCCTCAACATACTATAAGGACCCACAAATCTTGGACTCAATTTACCATTTTTACCAAAACGAACCACACCTTTCATGGGTGAGACCTTCAAATAGACCCAATCACCAATCTTAAATTCAAGATCCCTTCTTTTCACATTGACAATAGGACTTTGACGACTTTGGGCTGTTTTCAACCACCCTCTTATCAACCTCACTTTCTCTAAGGCTTCCATAACCAAGTCTGGACCTAACAAAGCTATCTCTCCCACTCCAATCTACCCAACCGGACACAAACATAACAATGTCTTTCTTCATACTATCCCATCAAAACACATCCCTCAAATCCCTATACATCTTTGTGGAACCAGGGTGAGTAGAATAGGAAGAATTACGAGACTAATGAAGAATCCACCTTCTCCAGTCCTCAACATTAGGCATACACAATCTACCTTGGTATCTAAGGGCACCATCTCCCCCTTGGGGTAAACCCTCCATCTTAACATCTCTCACCAAGTTTTTCAACTCTAACAAGGCTGGGTCAAGATCTTTTTTGCCTTTACCTCCTCAGCCAATAAATCAACAACAACTACACCACCATTGTCAACCTCTTCCAACCAAATCCCCAATCCAGCCAACCAATGGACCTCCCAAGACACCTCTTTGTCACCACCATCAAAATAAGCGAGGCTACCCATAGACACCCTACTCAAAGCATCGTCCACAAAATTATCTTTACTGGGGCGATAATGCACACTCATATCATAATCCTTAAGAAGCAATAACCACCTTCGTTGTCTCAGGTTGAGGTCTTTTGAGTGAACACATATTGGAGACTTTTATGATCGGTGAACATATCAACTTACACTCTATACAAATAATGACGCCAAACTTTCAAAGCAAGTACCACGGTGGCCTATCGAGATCATGGATAGGATAATTCCTTTCATGCACCTTAAGTTGACTAGAAGCATAGGCATCACAATACATAACAAACCCGTTTAACCCTTCTAGTAGGGATAAGATAGGAGAGGACACAAGCTTATCCTTCAAGGTTTGGAAACTATTTTTCACACTCATCTGTCCGCATGAATTTAGCCTTATTTTGAGTCAACTTAGTCATAGGAGAAGCAACAAAAGATAACCCATTCACAAACCTCCGATAATAACACGCTAAGCCGAAGAAGCTTCTAATATATGATGGGGTCAAAGGTCTAGGCCAATTTCTAATCACCTCCATCTTCTTAGGATCAACTTTTAAACCATCCCCGACACTACATGACCTAGAAAGGAAACCTCTTGCAACCAAAATTCACATATCTTATACTTAACATACAACTTCTCTTCCTTCAAGTTTTGTAACACCACCCTCATATGTCTCACATGCTCCTCCTCACCATGGGAATATATCAAAATATCATTAATGAAAACCACCACAAACAAAGCAAAGCAGGGTTTAAATATTCATAAGATCCATGAAGATAGTCAGTGCATTGGTCTACCCAAAAGACATAACCACAAATTCATAATGCCCATATGTAGTCTGGAAGGGCATCTTGGGAATGTCATACTCTTTCACTTGCACTTGGTGATACCCGGACTGAAGATCAATCTTAAAGAAGTGACTAGCCCCTTGATGTTGGTCAAAATGATCATCTATCCTTGGGAGAGGGTACTTATTCTTTATGGTAACCCTATTAAGTTGTCGGTAGTCAATACACATTCTAAGGGAACCATCTTTCTTCTACACAAACTACACCAAAAGCTCATTAGGAAAAACTTCAAGGAACCCATTAACCACTGAAACCGACTCTATAAGGAGGACTTTAGACTCAATATCCATAACCCTCAAGATGATAGAGACTCCCCTAGACATCAACTTATGGGATTGAATGCAAGAAATAAATCTACCCTTGACCATCACATCATTATTCTCTCACTCACGAACAGGTTCATTAGGGAATTGGAATCTAACTCTTCGGATCCTACAAATAATGGAGACATAATATGCATGCAACTAATCCACCTCAAGTATGACATCAAAGCCCATCGTATCTAATTCAATATTGTCACAAAACATGATCTATGTCATATGACCATGGAACAATTCCTATGGACCTTCCTAGAAACAATAGACTCCCCAATAGGGTAGACACCAAATGTTCACAAAACAACATGGGACACATATGAAGCCTACTAGCAAGTATCAACTTGAGCCCTATTTCAAGATTTTAACCTCTTATGAGCTATTCATGTCAAGGTAAGGTATTATGTATGATTATTTACTCTCATGTTCAAGTTAGACTCACTATTAGAGGTCAAGCATGTTTATGAGCTACTCATATCATGTTATCATGTTTCTTACGAGTTACTCAGGTTATGACTATTTCAAGTATTTCGTGGGATTAAACTTAGTACTGATTGAACCTTAGCACCGATTGAGCCAACATTGAATATGATGGCTTATGTCATTGCTACATTGCATTCCACCTACTTAGTACATTTAAATGTACTAGTTCATACTATATGCCTACATGATATCATTATGTAAGAACTAAAGCTCCTTTTTGATCATCTTCCTCCACGTGACTAGTTTGGTACCTAGGAGAAAGCTTTGGTGAGTCCTTAAATCCGAGGACAATATCTACTTATTTCTTTCTATGTTGAGACTTATTTCTTATGTTGAATATTTTTTATAATGAGGGTGAGCCCGGGGAATGTATTGGTCCCCACTCCATTCTGCAATGGAGGTGTTATTGGATACCAAGTTTGTATATGTTTTCAAGATTGACTCATCTTACATTTCTATGTATTTGAAAGACCTCCCTTAGCCCCACTTTCCCTTTTTACTTATCCATACTTGTTATTTTTTAAATTTGCTTCCGCAACCAAGGATGTTTGCATTTTACAATTAAGTGGCTTGTCTAGGTTGTCTTCGGATTTCTCATTCATTGTGTCACAACTGGGCCCTAGAAGTGGTCATGACATAAAGGTCTTTCAAAACCTTGTTGATGGGCTAAAATATCGAAAATACCTCAATAAAATGAGTGTTAAAATTTTATCCCGAATTACCATGAGTTGCTTCATGGGTCGTGAAGCTTTTCATGGTTCCTGAAAGCACACTGTCCCAACCCAAATAGGTTTTATGAAAATGGGTATAACTTCTTACTCCAAACGTAGAATTGGGTGAAACCAGATGCGTTGAGAAGATAATTTATAGAGATTCAATTTGATAGTTCGTAGGCAATCCGATTCTCTATTTTGTAAGAGATATGACCATTTAAATTTGATCCTTCTATAAGTTCACATGAAAAGCTTAGCCAATGGAATTCCTTTGAAGTTGACTTAATAAAGGAGACCCATGATGATCCTAAACCACATAAATAATCTTTGATTGAATTTTTGAAAGTGAATTTAGCTTTAGCTTGAAGGTTTCATGGGAATCCTCCAATTATAGCTTGAAAAGAGGATTCAGAAAGCGTTTGAGAAAGTGAATGAGAAACTAAGTGTTAAAATAAGAACGAATAGTAATTAAGGAGTATAAACTGATTTAGGGGTTTAGTATTGGTGAGAAAGTCATAAAACATCCTTAAATAAACAAAATTATGAGAAAACCATTAATAAAATGAGCTTTTAAAAGTTGCAAGGGGTCCTCTCAAAGAGCCACACAGCTCATGTGAAGCCACAAATGTCATACACAAGCATTTACCCATGGGCCATATACCTCTTAAAACTTGATTTTTATGCACCAAAAAGTCTTATGAATTCTGGGTGCTTACATCTTCTTCCAATTGGGAACATTCGTCCTCGAATAAGCTAGAACATGGGTTGAAAGACTTGACTTGATCATAAATCATTTCAACCTAAGGACACAATTGTCTTGACCCAAGCTTAGGGCATAGACATGAAACGGAGCATAGGAACCCAAAGGGCCCCCAAGCAAGCCTCTTAATATATCATCACACATATATGGTCGCGGAAGCAATAAAATACAACAAGAGATAGTAGGTAAGGACAAAACAGGGCTAAGGGACAACTTTCATATCATAAACATCAAGAGTCAAGAGAGAGTGAAAGCTCATAGCATAATACAAAACATGTCCAACAACACCTCTAACCATAGAACTTAGCAAGGGCTAAGACAAGAAACCGGGCTCACCCTTATAGTCAAACTATACAATAAAGAAAAAGAGAGTCTTTAATACATAGCATAAAACATAGATGTTTTCCTCGGAATGAAGGACTCCCCAACTAACTTGAATAGATACCACTAGCTACGTGGGGGAGGATGATGACCAAATGGAGCTCCGGTTCCTACATGGTAACATCATGTAAGTATAGAGTATGCATTAGTACATTTGAATGTACTAAGTATATAGGATGCAATGCCACAAGTGATAAGCACCACAACCGAAATTCATAAATATAGGTATTGAATAAGCTTATCACAATAAGGCATGTATGAATGATACTTGAAGTAAATCAAGCTTATATAGAACATAATATATGTGTAAGGAGAGACCACTATTAGTGAATCTCCAATTCCTACCACCCCCTCGGAGAGGCGCATGAGGTACAAACCCCTTCATGTGGTTGATGAGGTACAAACCCCCCAACATGGTTGATGGACTTCACACCCTCCATCATAGTGGTCAAGGTATCAACCCCTCAACAAGGTTAATAGACTTCACAAACTCAATCATAGATGTGAAGGCATCAACCCCTCAATGTGGTTAGTGGACTTCACTCCCTCCATCATAATGGTCAAGGCATCAACCCCTCAATACGGTTAATGGGCTTCCCACCCTCCATCATACTGGACAAGGTACCATCCGCTCAAGAAGATTATCAAAGCTTACAACCTCCCGAGTGAGGCTTGGTAATATTGCCAACACTATAGAGATAATATCATATATATACATTCCTTTCATCAACATATAGTCAGTCAACTCAAAAAATATACATTGGACCTTCAATATGCAATCCTAGGGATACTTTTCAAGAAATCATCATAGTTTTACATTACATTTATCATCATAAAGTCATATATAATATATGCCAAGCATTTTGCCTTCAATAACTCAAGAATCAATAACCGGACATTTTATCGAACACTTAGCTGGTGTGTAGTGCTAGTGTATAAACCATGCAATTCAAGAGTGACATCATGTTACAAAATTCAATGTAAAACCATCAATATATACTTGGTAACAACCTCAAGCAATATACACGAATACCTTTCATCAAATCTCACAATAGATCTTAGATTCTTAGCTCAAAACATGCTAAACAACCATAATTTCATGAAACCCCAATATAGTGTGCAGTGAAATTCATAATAGATAAGACCTATGAGTAAATTAACTTTAAACCATGAAATTTTAGGTAAAAGAGATCTTAGGTATCATGGGTGAAAGAAACTCACATATGTTAGCTTTTGGAGAATCCTTGAAGAAGATTGGAGATGGAGACTTGGAGCTTGAATTAGAATCTTGAGATTCAGATGAATTTTGAGACTTGGAATTTGGAGATAAAATATTGTCTAAGTGTTTGAGAGAGTATTTAGGAATGTTTTGAATGATATGAGGGTGAAATAATACTAAGTATAGTTCTTTTCACGTATGGGAAGGCTTGGTCCCAAGACCTAAAAGCCTTAGACCGAAACATAAAATCTGAGCAAAATTAACACAGGGGCGCGAATGCCCACTATTTTTTGCAAACTTGGAATATTGAAATTGTGAATCACATAATTGTCTAATTTAAAATCAAGGTTGGACCTATTTCCTACTCAATTTGACCCCCTGATCAAGAATATGAATTCAAATTTTTTAAATAACACATGGATTTTTTGATATATAGAAATTACGATTCCGGGCATTTCTGAGGCACATTTTCGGCCCCCCTTGGGAACATTTATCCCTGAATGTCAAAGGAACGTACGTAAGAAGAGGGCCTTGGGAACATTCGTCCCCGAATGTCAAAGGAACGTACATAAGAAGAGTAATCATAAACAAATCAGCCCCAACAACATATTTAAAACACCATTTTCAAAATCTTAACACGAGTATCAAAATCATCATGAACTTGTTAACATAAACATAAATGCATGCAAGTGACATGGGGGCTAGAGCATAAGACTTGGAATCATAAAAAAGGCTTAACTTGTTGTTATAATCTTGAATAGAACAAAAGAGATATGGATATTGCTTCTCCATGCCCACTATGGCTCCCCTAGAGGCACTTCGCTTAACAATTCTTCCAAATGCTCTTGACGAACACAACACCTTTATCAATCAACTCCTTCAACCCTTCCATCCAATACCTCCACCAGGACCTCTTCCTAAGTCAACTTATCCTTCACAACACCCACAACCTTAAAGAGTTCTATAGCACTAGAGTCACTAACACATTCCTTCAACCTAGAAGCATGAAAACCGAACAAACCGTAACCATACCTCTAGGCAACTCCCATTCGTACACAACCTTACT
Source organism: Solanum clarkiae (assembly GCA_011800125.2). Lineage (NCBI taxonomy): Eukaryota > Viridiplantae > Streptophyta > Magnoliopsida > Solanales > Solanaceae > Solanum > Solanum clarkiae. The sequence continues at coordinate 23,434 of JAABOM020110630.1, read as the reverse complement.
AATCCTCCTCTACACATTATAAGGACTCATGAGCCGGAAACTCAGTTGTCAATCTTATCCACACATAGACCACTTGGTACCATAAACCACTATCTCCCCCTTGGGAAACAATCTCCACTCTACCATCTTTCTCCCAACATCTCTAACTCTAATAGGGCGGGCTCAAGCCCTTGCTTAAACTAGCCCCCCTTTAACCAAAGAAGATTTGGAGCCATCAAGAACACTACACCACTATGCTCAACTCCCTCCATCCTGAGTCTCATTCCAGCCAACCAATGGACCTCCTAAGTCACCTCTTTGCAACCATCCTCAACATATGCTAGGCTACCTAGAACGCCGGCCACAACATTAGCCTTAGCGGGGAAAATAATGCACACCCATATCATATTCCTTAAGGAGTTCTAACCATCTTCTTCTTGCCCATAATTCACACTTATCATATCTAGCAACATCCTCTCATCCCACTAAGTCTTGCAACACTACCCCCAAAAGATCCATAAGCTCTAAATAAATCAATGCTCCATCACTGGAGGCTACCACAAATATGTCAAGGTAGGGTTTTAAGGCCCTATTGATGAAACCCATAAACATAGCCGGTGCATGAGTCATCCCAACAATTTCATCAATATTCAAATGCACACACCTAGTCCAAAAGGACACCTAGGGGTATCACCTACCCTCATCCTCACTTGGGAACACCAGAGCCCAAGATCGATCTTAGAGAAGTGACTAACCTATTGTAGTTGACCAAATAGATCGACCATCCATAACCATCATATTACAACCTTACAGGTTCTACAATAAAAGAAGACACAATATGCATATACTAATCCACCCCTGGTATGACATCTAATTCCACCATATCTAACTCAACCAAGATCACAAGACAAAACTCTAAGCAATAAGAACATGGAGCAACCCTTATAACCTTCCCTAGCAATAATAGACTCATATAACCAAATCTTATTAGAATCAAAAGGAATAATGAAGGGAAGTAGTAACCCTCAGAACCATCAAAGCATGCACAACAACATCAAGAAAAGCCTTAACTTACTGGTAGCATTATCGGGCACCTCGTCCCCTCCTTTCCTCCTTTAAGAGCATAGAACCGATTACATCTTGGATCACCCCCTTGATTAATACCTCCACCTTTACCCTTGTTGCGCCTAAGGGGACAATCTATTATCTTGAGACCCCTTTCCCCACAACCATAACAAGCATTGGTTTTCTTCAAGCACGTGTCATCATGGAATTTACCATATTTTGGGCACCTAGCATAATGTACTTCACCACCACGACCTTTGGGACTTTGGAATTTTCCTTCACCATGGACCCTCTTAGTCTCCTTACCTCTCCTTTGCCTCAACTTTTCCTCCTCCATTTCTTCGACATAGGTCATCAAGTGGGCCAAATCCATGTCACTAATCAATATAGTAGACCGATACTCCTCACTCACTAAGTCAGATACTTACATCACGAATTTACTCATCCTAGACCTTGGATCGACCACAAATTGGGGAGCGTATTTTGAAAGTTGGTTGAAATTGAGGGAATACTCCCCCACACTCAAAATACCTTGTTTTAAGTTCATGAATTCTACCATCTTAGCCTCCCCAAGCTTAAGTGGGTAGAACCGATTAAGAAAAGCCGCCTTTAACTCTTCCCAAAGTACCTAATTGTTAACCCCCTTCTCCTCTCTCTATTGATCGTACCATATTTGTGCTACCCCTTTGGGTTGGTAGGGCGCCAACTCCTTCTTATCCTCCGACATCATACCCATGATAGCAAAAATCATGTAGACCTCATCAATGAACTCTTGAGGGTCGTTACTCACCTTCGACACATGGAATTTTGAGGGATTCACCCTTATGAAATCTCTCACCTGAGATGCCAGTGTACGAGCATGAGGGGTTTGGTCCCCTTGGTTGGATTGATTAGCCACCACTTTTGTAAGTAATGTAAGAGCATCCTCAAGCTCTCCTGCAGTCGATTTCCTCTCGAGTGTGAGCACTCTTCTCTCTCTCGTGTTAGGCATGATCTAGTATAATAAAGGATAATTGTTAGGGCGAAAACCTTATCTCAACTTCTGTAGCACGAGATAGAGTAAGAAGGAGGGAAACATTTCCTAAATGCCTTATAGCCTCTTGCTCATAGTTGCGATGCACAACACAACCATGAACAAGACTTTAATCGACGTGGTGTGTTGGACTCCGAGGATCTAACTACCTAGTTCTCTAATACCATCTTTTTCACGATCAAAACTTAGGACTATACGTCACACGATGCATGGGAACCCAAAGGGTCCCCAAGCAAGCATCACTACACATATATGGTCATAGAAGTAATAAAATATGACAAGATATAGTAGGCAAGGACAAAATGGGGCTAGGGGACAACTTTCATATCATAAACATCAAGATTCAAGAGAGAGTCAAACCTCAAAGCATAATACAAAACATGTCCAACAACACCTCTAACCATAGAACTTAGAGGGGGCCAAGACAAGCAACCGGGTTCACCATCATAGTCAAAGTATACAATAAAGAAAGAGAGTCTTTAATACATAGAATAAAAATATAGACACTGTCCTCGGAATTAAGGACTCCCCAACTAGCCTGAATAGATACCACTAGCCACGTGGGGGAGGATGATGACCAAATGGAGCTTCGGTTCCTATATGGTAACATCATGTAGAGAAAAAGTATGTGTTAGTACATTTGAATATGCTAAGTATGTAGGATGCAATGCAACAAATAGTAAGAACCAAAATCCAAATGCATAAACATAGGCAATGAATAAGCTTATAGCAAAATCGAAGAAAAATTAACACAGGGGAACGAATGCCCACTGTTTTTCGCAAACTTGAAAAATTTTGAATTGTTCGCTCTAAAATCGTGAATGAATCCATTTCCCACTTAGTTTGACCCCCCTGATCAAGAATATGAAGTTGGATTATTGAAATATTGCATGGATGTGGATATATATGAAAGTTACGATTTTGGGCGTTTTCAAGGCACATTTTCGGGCACTTTTGGGGTTGTTTCAACATTGCAATACCAATCACTTGAAAATAATAAAGTCATTAAAACTCAGTAAAAATATCTTTTAAATCATTTTTGTGCACATGTATGCATGTCATATCATGAAAGCATACGAGTTAAAGAATCAGGACCATTTAGAATATGAAGAACCTAATACCATAGGCTTGAGTAGATTGGAAAAGATAGGGGTAACATTGCACCATACTTGATTCCACTTCCCACATAGAACTTTGATATCTCCTAAGCTACACCTGTTTTTTAAGGCTAAAGCAGTCATTGTCAAGATATAGAACCTAACCAAGGTTAGGGTCTAACCTAAGGGAATATGATAGACTTAAAAGAACTCAATTACAATTTGAGTTTATTAACAAACTTATCTCCCTGAAAGGGGGTATTATCATCATTAGTGTAAAAATATCTATAAACTAAGATAAGTGTTTAACTAATATGAAGAGAAACTAGGGTATTTTGTTCCCCAAGATTCCCTAAGTGTATCATCGGACAATTGAATTCTTTTCCAGTGTGTGGCATGGAGATTTGTAAGTTAAGTTCACTAAACTCTTTGGCCCAGGCGAGAGACAAATTTCACTACGTGATTTGGTCCATCCCCGTGGTGTCGCATTACTAACCCTTACCTATTAACCCAATACAACCTCCCCTTGACCCAGTTCAATTGATTAGATGAGAAACATCAATCGAATATTGTTCATTAATCTCTTTTCTTATTCATTACTACCTTGTTCTGTTTGCAACACTAGGTAGGTTCTAATGTTGCCCACTAATAGAAAACGTTCAAAATGAAGAGAGTTAATTACCACATGCAAGCACACTTTTCAAGAATTAGAAATTATTTGGTTTTTACCTTCTTAATTCTTCATGGTTCCCACAACCCTAGTTATGGAATTAGCTACTCATGATTTGTGTAAATGCAAGACGTATGAATTTGGATAACATAATTGAGCACTTACACACTTGAATTAAGCAAAAGAAAATTACAAGATGAAATTAAACTTTACAAGTGTTTCTCAAACTCTCTAATGTTTTTCTCCACTATCTCTGACTTCCCTCCAAAGAAAAATAACCTAAAAACCTATTTATAATGTTAAAAACACAAATCCAAAACAAAATATGATAACTAGGTCGGCAGGCTCCACGAGCTACTCTACGGGTCGTATAGTGATTTACAGCTTATAGTGAGGCTTTCGTATTCTATTGCTTGAATTCTAGACTTGGTTTCTATGATACCACTCTACAGCCCATAAAAGGTTCTAATTCCTGTAGGGGATTTTGTCAAATGGAATTTCTGTAAGTCTTTACTTTCTGATCCTCAGGGTACGAGACTTAGTCTACAGCTCGTAAAGTGTTCCATGAATCATCTGCATGTTTGTAGACCAAACATCAATAAATCCACCCTTCACTGAAATTTTACACGAAACCTCCTTCACGTCCCGTAGAATACTCTACGACCCATAAAGGATCTCACAGATCCTCGAAATCAGCAACTTCTGCATATTTTCCCAAACATTATGCCAACCCTGAAATCTTTAAAAAAAACACAAAAACATATCAAACCAACTAACATTGCACTAAGAACACACAAAAATTCAAGTTTTAATTATCAAAAGTTCTATATTTTGACAACACATCAACACCCTCAACTTAAAATTGTTGGTTTATCCTCAAGCGATGAACTAAATCTATACAAGCAACACGGTAACACACAAACCTCAATCTAATGGCATACATATCATCAAACATAAGCAGAGACACCCATACCACTTTTCAAAACACAATTAGATAGCTATCTAGCAAACCAACACAAACTAAAGCAGGCAACAATGCAACTATAACAAGAGAGCTACTATCAACAAGCCACAATCACTGAATAAGTCTAATGTTAACAATGAAATGCAAGTGCCCTTATAAAAAGAAGTCACATATCTCACTTTCAATAATGTTTTCATGTGTAATCCTAGGACTATGCAAAATCACTCACTCACACAAAAGATATTCCTATATCGTGCCCAATACCATATTCTTGACCTTATACTCATGACTAAGACCTTTGACTACTTGAACTAGGATCATTTTAGGACTTTACAGGCTTGTAGCATAGACTCAGGGTCCTTTGGTATGATATTTCGGGAACAAGGTGACTAAAGGTCTTCCTTGACACTGCATCTTTCTATACTTTTTCCCTAACAACACTGTTACTTTCATTTCATTCTCCGTTTCTAGTATTCCAATCTTTTCTTGGTGCTTTCTTTTCATTTTTTTGCTTTTTGCCTTATGTTTACACTTTATTTTTCTTTTTAGCTCATAAATGACGTATCACTAATTTTTCTTGCACCTATTACACATTTTTACTCCTTTTCGATGTATCACCAACTTTCCCCATCATTTTATGTTTTACCCTTACACCAGTCACCCTCAACTTAGGCTTTTGGCCTGAATTGAGGTACACATTATCCAACCTACGAACTAGGGCCACTTTTGGTAGCCATCCTCAAACCTCAGTCAAGGTACACAATATTTAAGGAAGATCTAGGGCGATTTCAGGATTTTACAACTAGTAAGGCTAGGTCACTTAGTTTTTTACAAAGCAGAGATACATGTCAGGTGCAAACATTAGAATCAAGGGATATTCTGCATATTTGATTGGACTGTTATGAGAAATGTTCTAAGATCCTTTCCTAACCAACTAACCTAAAGTCTAAATCAGTAATAAGGCAAGTTCTGAATTGAATCACAGTATATGAATTTAGCAAATTAAACTCATACTCACATGGCACTGATTACATTATCAACACAAACTCTCAAATCATGTGTTTTATCTCAATTTTTTCCTCACTTATCAGAACAAGCACAGTGAACACATGTAAACATACATGGCTGCTATCTACACTAACTAATCAAAAATTTGGTGATTATCATTTCTTCACAAAAATGCATATATATACATATATATATATATGCCACAGATATCAGTATTATATACTACCATTAATACCTAAACATCCTAATATACCAGTTCAACAGAAAATAAATATTCATGGGGGAAAAGAACACAAGCAAGAAAACCCCTAGAATTAAAAAATTAGAGTAGTTATAGGCCAGGGCTAGTCAGACTTCACTGAGGCCCATAACTACCCACATCCTATCGAAAAAGCGGTATATTTGTCCTTAATGTTTACAATCAAAACCAAATAAGGTACCGGGGTCTAAAAGAACATATTCGGTTGCCTAAGCACCAGTGTGTGGCTGAGTCTAACCACCCTCAACCTGCATGGTATCCTCTTCAATAGTAGAACCATGATCAGAGGGGCCAGTACCCCTACTTGCTCGAGCGCATGAGCCTGCCGTATCTCCTCCTCCTGCCTCGACTGCCTCAAGACAAGCTCAACCTCCTTCTGCTCTGTCAGCCCCACATGTAGCTGCACTGCATCTGGACATCATCAGGTTGGGGCCCTTTCCTGTAGGAAGGTTGTGTAAGCATCTTAGGAGCAAATAAGTCCACCACTAGCGCGGAGAGTGTAGTATTTGGAAATACTACTATGCTACCAACACTACTATCATGTTGGCCTGGAGTTGCAGGATCGCCATCTGTATGCCCATCAAATCTACTGGCCAGGTTGTACTCAGGCTCTACTAGACCCTTAACATAAAGGTGTCAATGTGGACATCTATGGCAGAAAGTCAATCTTGAATAACAAGAATTGTGTATGCCTGCATTTGACCCATAGACTTTATAATCGCCTGGTGGACCCAAAGCCTGATCCGCTAAACTAACTGAGACTCAGCGTGGGACAATCATTATGCCATGGTATGAATAGATACCAGGGACATGTAAATCATGCCCGCGGGTGCTATCTGTGATGAAGTGGCCTGTGGTGTAGGAGTAGTAGTAGTAGGCCCCCACTCCACATCTATCTCAGTCTGTGTGTGCATTTCCTTTGTGGTAGTGACAGTGGTGATGGTAGGTGGAACCTTAGGTGGTGGCGTAAGGGAGAACATTTTTGGCATGGGAGATGGCTGGTGTAGTGTTCATCGAAGAGCCACGAGGTTCTCCTTAGCCTTAACCAAGTTGGCATCCAAAGTACGTTGGACCTTAATTAGTGAATCCAATTGGCATAGACTCTCCACCCTCGACTCTAAGTAGAGTTTGTAGATCAAAAATGGTAAGGGGATGGAGTAGACATCTCCAAGGCCGCCTCCTCGATCAGCTCGGTGATGAGGCATGCTGAATCTATCTCATGGACAACCAAGATGCTGGCAACTAGCATTATATCATCGGCATCAAAGAATTATCTACTAGTACAAGTCGAATCTATTATCTGACAACCACCTACAAACATTTCTCGATGAAATCGAGAATTTCCTTCACAGTAGGCTCCAAGTAAGTGGCTATCCATGTAGGATCCAAACCCTGGTAAATAATCAAACTAGCAAACCATCTCATCAAGCTGGCTCTGCGGTCGTTCTCTCTCATCTGACCTAAGTTACTAGTCTGCCCCACTATATGGTTGAACTCTATTGTGTATCTGGGGGATAGGATCTTGGGCCCAAATAGCATACGATGGATAGTGGTCTCTGAGATGTCCACCTTTCAGCCCCTCACTCGGATCTGCATCAGTCTTGGCTGAGTGAGTGGCTTCTTCCCCTTGGAAAGAGTGCTCTGAATGGTTGCTGCATCATAAGATCTACAAATGTCACGATCCAAGCCTAGGTCCTAGACGTGACACTGCCAATGGGGAACCCAAAGGAACCCCAATCAAGCCTCTTAATATATCATTACTCATCCTTGGTCACGAAAGCAATAAAATAACAAAAAGAGATAGTAAAAAGGGAACATGGGGCTAAGGTACACCTTTCATATCATAAAACATCAGAAGAGTTAAAGAGAGTCAAAGCTCATAGCATCATTACATACTTGTCCAAAAACACCTCTAAACATAGAACTCAGAAGGGGCCAAGATAGCAACTGGGCTCACCCTCATAGTCAAAGAATACAAATAGATAATGAAAGTCTCTACGTAACATGAGAACAAGAGATATCATTCTGGAGTTGAGGACTCACCAAACTTGCTTTGTGAAGGTAGTACTAGCCACAGGGAGGATGAAGATTATCATGAGGAACTCTGGTTCCTATATGGTAACATCATGTAGGCATAGAATATGAATTAGTATGTTTGAATGCACTATATATGTAGGATGCAATGCAACAAGAGATAGAAAATATAATCAAAATGCATAATTAGGCAATAAATGAGCATACAACAATATGGTATGCATGAGTGATGCTTGAAGTAAAACATGCTTACATAGAACGTATTATATGTGTAGTAAGAGACCAACATTATGATGGTTATCAGACCCCGCCATCCATGGTAATTGAGGTATCAACCCCTAAATTGTTTTAGGGTGGTCTCACCCTGCCATCCATGGTGATTAAGGTATGAACCCCTCAATTGGTTTATGGTGGTCTCCGCCTGCCATCCATGGTGATTGAGGTCTAGTTCCCCCTCAACAAGGTGTGGTCAACTTGCAACACTATAGATACTTTTCATGAAATTAACTCATATATACCTTCCTTTCATCATCCTACAGTTATACAAGTCATAGGTCATGCAATGGATCATCAGTGGATCAAGAACCCTATTCCGGACATTTTATCAAACACTTTATGGGTGAGTAAAGCTAGTGTAAAACCATGCAATTAAAGAGTGAAATCATGCAAGAAAACTTGAAGTAAATCAACCCACCAGCACTTAGTAATACCACCTTGCAAAGTAAATTGAAACCCCTCATCAAAACACATTATAGATCTTAGATTTTAGCTCAAAACATGCAAGTCACACTTTTACAAAACCCCAACAAAGTTCATAGTCAAATTCATAATAGAAGACCCATAAGTAAAATTAACTTAGCAACATGTACTTTAGGTAAAAAAGGAAGCTTGGGCACCATGGTTAAAGGACCCAATGGTTGAAACCCACATACCTTGACGTTTGAGAATTCCTTGATGAAGATTGGAAATGGGGACTTGAGCTTGAGTGAAATCCTTAAGATCTAGAATGAGTTTTGGCACTTGAATTTCGAGTGAAAATATTTTTCTAAGTGTTTGGGAGAGTATTGGGGAATGTATTGTATTATATGAAGGTGAATTATCGCTAAGTATAGGTACTTTTGAGCATGGTAAGACGTAGGCCCAAGACCCAAGACCCAAGAATCTTGGACCGAGCAACCAAAAATAGGCAAAAAAATATACATCTGCGCACCCTGGCCATATCGCGCCAAGGGCGCAAAAAGATTACTGGAAATCGATTTTTGGGAAATTAAGATTTTGATATTGTTGCTCTAAAATTAGGGTTAGACCCATTCCCCACTTCATTTTTCTCCCTGATCAAGAATATGATGTCAAATTTTTTACATCACATACAAATTTTCATATATATGGAAATTACAAATTCAGACACTTTCGTGGCACATTTTCGGGCACTTTTTGTGGCCTTTTCAGTATCTCACCCTTGGGAAAATTCATCCCCGAATATCAAAGAAGCATACGTAAAAGCAATCATGAAGAAATTATCCCCAATAAGAATGCAATAATACACTTGAACACCATTTTCAAAATCTCAACACAAGTTCCAAAAATCGTTATGACCTTGTAAACATAACCATGAATGTAAGCAAATGACATAGGGGCTGAAGCATAAGACTTGAAATCACATTGGGGACTTAGAATTAGTACATTAGGCTTCAGTAGAACGAAAGAGATAGGGATATTGCTTTTGCATGTCCACCTCAGCCTCCCATGTAGCACTTTTGACTTGTTGATTCCTCCAAAGGACCTTAACAGAAGCCACATCCTTGTTTCTGAACCTCTTCACTTGTCTATCCAAGATCTCTATTGGAAACTCTTCATAAGCCAAGTTGTCTTCAACAACACCTATAACATCCAATGGGACAATATCATTTGAGTCACCCAAACAATTACTCAACATGGATACATGAAAGACAAGATGAACCAAGTCCATTTCACTAGGCAACTCCAACTCATAAGCCACCTTGCCAATCCTCCTCAACACCTTATAAGGACCCACAAATCATGGACTCAGTTTACCCTTCTTACCAAAACGAACCACACCCTTCATGGGTGAAACCTTCAAATGGACCCAATCACCAACTTTAAATTCAGTCTAACTTCTCCTCACATTGGTTTTTGATGACTTTGGGATGTTTTCAACCTTTTCCTAATCAACCTTACCTTCTTTGTAGCCTCCATGACCAGATTCGGACCCAACAAAGCAATTTCTCCCACTTCAAACCACCCAACAGATGATCTACAATGCCTACCGTAGACAGCCTCAAAAGGAGACATACCGATGCTAGAATGATAGCTATTATTATAAGTAAATCAATCAATGGAAGATAATCATACCCACCACCCTTAAACTCCAAAATACAATCTCTAATCATACTCAAGAGTTCGGATAGTTCTTTTGGCTTGGACATTCGTTTGAGGGTGAAAGGTCGTACTACACTTAACCTTGGTACCAAGACCTCTTTTGAAGGACTTCCAAAAGTGAGAAGTGAATTGAGCACCACGATCAAATATGATAGAAAATGGCACTACATGCAATCTAACCAACTCATGAATGTACAATCTGGCATAGTCTTCAGCACCAAAGTAGTCTTAACCGTTAGGAAATGAGCCGACTTTGTCATTCTATCAACCACAATCCAAATAGGATCAAAACCCTTTCTAGTCTTAGGAAACCCAGCCGCAAAACACATGTTAATTTCGTCCCACTTCCAAGTACGAATCTCTATGTCTTGGGTAAGGCCACCAGGCCTTTGGTGTTCGGCTTTGACTTATTGGAAACTATGACAATTGAATACAAATTTGGCAATGTCTTTCTTCATACCTCCCCACCAAAACACATCCCTCATATCTCTATAAATCTTTGTAGATTTGGGGTTAATGGGATAGGAAGAATTACGAGCCTCATCAAGAATATTTTCTCTCAAGCCATCAAAACTAGGCACACACAACCAACCTTGGTACCTAAGGGCACCATCTCCCCCTTGGGAGAAAACCTCCACCTTGCCTTCTCTCACCAAGGCCTTCAATTCTAGCAAGGAGGGGTCAAGATCTTGCTTTGCTTTTTTCTCATCAACCAAGGAAGATTTTGAATCATCAACAATCATAATACCACTATTATCAACCTCTTACAACCTAACCCCAAATCATGCCAACCGATGGACCTCTCTAGCCATCTCTTTGCCCCCATCATCAATATGAGCTAGGCTACCCACAGACACCCTACTCGAAGCATCCACAATAATATTAGCCTTAACGGGATGGTAATGCTCACTCGTGGCATTATCCTTAAGAAGATCTAACCACCTCTGTTGCCTCAAGTTGAGATCTCTTTTAGTGAATACGTCTTGAAGACTCTTATGATCGGTACACGCATCAACATGCACCCCATACAAATAATGACACCAAATTTCCAAAGCAAAAACCATGGCAGCCAATTAAAGATCATGAGTAATATAATCATTTTCGTGCACTTTAAGTTGTCTAGAAGCATAGGTTATCACCTTAAATGTTGCATCAAAACACAATCCAAGCCAATCCGAGAGGCATCACAATACACAACCAACCCTTCCTACCCTTTCGATAGAGACAAGATAGAAGTGAAGACAATCTTATCCTTCAAGGTTTGGAAACTCTTTTCATACTCATCGGTCCACACAAACTTAGCCTTCTTTTGGGTCAACTTAGTCATGGGAAAAGAAATGGAAGGGAAAGCATTCAGAAACCTTTGGTAGTAACCCACTAAGCCCAAGAAGCTTCTAATGTCCGACGGGGTCAAATGTCTAGGTCAATTTCTAATCACTTTCATCTTTTTAGGATCCACCTTAATACCATCCCCCGACACCACATGACCTAGGAAGTCAAACTCTTTCAACCAAAATTTACACTTCTCATATTTGGCATACAACATCTCTTCTCTCAATTTTTGCAACACCACCCTCAAATGACTTACATGCTCCTCCTCACTATGAGAATAGATCAAAATATCATCAGTGAAGACCACCACAAACAAATCAAGGTACGGTTTGAAGACCCTGTTCACAAGATCCATGAACATAGTTGGTGCATTAGTCAACATAAAAGATTTAACCATAAGTTCATAATCCCCATACCTAGTCCAGAAGGCCGTCATGGGAATGTGACTCTCCCTCACCTTCACTTGATAATACCTGGACTGAAGATCAACCTTAGAGAAGTAGCTAGCCCCTTGAAGTTGGTCAAACAAATCATCAATCCCTGGTAGAGGATACTTATTTTTTATGGTGACCCTATTAAGTTGTCGATAGTCAATGCACATTCTAATGGACCCATCTTACTTCTTTACAAACAACACTAGTGCACTCCAAGGTGATTGGCTAGGCCTAATAAATCCCTTCTTCCACAAGTCCCTCAATTGATCCTTCAACTCCTTTAACTTCACCGGGGCCATTCAATAAGGGTGAATAGAAATGGGTTGACTATTGGGGAGGAGGTCTATACCAAGTCTATTTTCCTTTCGGGAGGAACACCGGGAAGATCATTTGGAAAGATATCAAGAAACTCATTTACAACCGAAATTAACTCTATAGGAAGGACTTTGGACTCAACATCCTTAACCATCACAAGATGATAAGACACCCCTTAGAAATCAACTTTTGGGATTTAATTCATCAGATGAATCTACCTTTGACCATCACATCATGATTCTCCCACTCAAGGACGGGTTCATTTGGGAATTTCAACTTGATCCTACGGGTTCTACAAACAATAGAGGCATAATATGCATGCAACCAATCCATCCCTAGAATAATATCAAAATTAACCATATCCTACTTAACAAGATCACAAGGCAATATTTTATGCAAAATGCAAATGAGACAATTTCTATAGACTTTTCTAGCAACAATAGATGCACCAATGGGAGTGAACACCTCATAAGACTCACTCAACAATTTGGGCTCAACATGAAACTTTTTGAAACAAAAGGAGTAACAAAAGAAAGAGTGGCACCTGGGTCTATCAATGCATACACATCAAAATCAAAGACTTTTAGCATACCGATGATGACATCAGGCACCTTATGAACCCCTTGTCTCCCTTGGAGTGCATAAAACCAATTGTATATTGGGGCAGCATCTTGTTGGCCTCCTCTCCCCAAAGGAACTGCATTAGTACCCCGGCCTTGTGAACGAACATCTTTATCCTTATTTTGATTACGAGGACAATTGACCTTTTTGTGACCCACTTCCCCAACACTATAGCAAGCATTAGTGTCCCTCAAACATGGGCTATCATGGCCTCTACAACATTTTGGGCACCTAGGACTAGGCACCATACCCCTACCTCCTTGAGGCCTTGGGTAGTCATTAGCAAATTTCACACTAGGAACATGAGAAAACCCTTGGCCTTGGTGAAATCGGCCACCCTTGGGACCTTGGAACTTACCATCAAAATGGGCACTCATGGCCTCATTACTCCTCCTCTTTCTCAACTTCTCCCCCTCCAATTTTTCGCTATAAGTCATCAAGAATGGCAAATCCATGTCACAAATCAACATAGCGGTCCGACACTCCTCATTCACCATACCAGATACACCCATCACGAACTTTTTCATCCTAGACCTCGGGTCGACAGCCAAGTGTGAAGCATATTTAGGGAGTTGGTTGGACTTGAGGGCGTACTCCCTCATGCTCATAGATCCTTGCTTCAAATTCATGAACTCCATTATTTTGGCCTTCCTAAGCTCAAGAGGAAAGAACCGGTTGAGGAAAGCTTTCTTAAACTCCTCGCATAGAATCACACTCCTCCTTCTATTAAGTATACCATATTTGAGCCACCCCCTTGAGTTGATAAGACGCCAACTCTGCCTTCTCTTCCTACCTCACAACCATGATAGCCAACACTTTGTATACCTCATCAACAAATTCTTGAGGGTCCTTATCCACTTTTTACCCATACAACTCCATTACATTTGTCCTCATAAAGTACCTTACCCAAGATGCCAGAGTAGGAGCATGAGGGACTTGGGCTCCTTGATTGACTTGATTAGCCACAACTTGAGCTAGCAAGATGAGTGCATCCTGGAGCTCTTTATGAGATGATTGTTACTCGGGTGTGTGGGTTATTCTTCCACTTGTGTTAGTCATGATCTAGCATAGCAAAGAATATTCATTAGAGGAAAAACCTTACCTAATTTATATATCATGACACCGATCATGAAGAAGTGAAATATTTCCTAAAGCATCTCATATCCCTTAACTCATAGTTGTGGTGCACAACACAACCATGAATAAGACTCTCATCAACACTGTGTGTTGGATGCCAAGGACCATTAACAACCTAGTGCTCTTATACCAACCTTTCACGATGCAAGCCTAGGGCCTAGACGTGACACGACGAATGGGGAACCCGAAAGGACCCCAATATAGCCTCTTAACATATCATTACTCATCCTTGATCGCAAAATGAAATAAAAAATAATAAGAGATAGTAAAAAGGGAACATAGGGACAAGGGACATCCGTCATATCATAAAACATCAAAAGAGTCAAAGTGAGTCAAATCTCATAGGATCATTACATACTGTCCAACAACACCTCTAAACATAGAACATAGCGGGGGCCAAGACAAGGAATCGGAATCACCCTCATAGTCAAAGCATATGAATAGTTAATAAAATTCTATACATAACATAAGAACAAGAGATATCATTCCAGTGTTGAGGACTCACCAAACTTGCTTTGTGAAGGTAGTACTAGCCACGGGGAGGATGAGGATGATCGTGAGGATTTTTAGTTCATACATGTAAACTTCATATAGGTATAGAGTATGTGTTAGTACATTTAAATATACTAAGTATGTAGGATGCAAAACAAGAGATAGGCAACATAATATAAATGCATAATTAAACAATAAATGAGCATATAGTAATATGACATGCATGAGTGATGCTTGAAGTAAAACATGCTTATATAGAACATATTACATGTTTAGTAAGAGACCAACATTATGATGGTGGTCACACCCCGCCATCTATGGTGATTGAGGTATCAACCCTTCAATTGGTTTATGGTGGTCTCACCCCGTCATCAATGGTGTTGAGGTATTAACTTGTCAATTGGTTGATGGTGTTCTCACCCCACCATCCATGGTGATTAAGGTATCAACCCCTCAATTGGTTGATGGTGGTCTAACCCTGCTATCCATGATGATTGAGGTCTAGCACCCCCTTAACTATATATGGTCAACTTGCAACACTATAGATAACTTTCATGAAATCAACTCATATATACCTTTCTTTTATCATCATAATGTCATACAAGTCATAGATCATGCAATGGATCATCAATAGCTCAAGAACCCTAATTCAGATAATTTATCAAATACTTGGTGGATGTGTAATGCTAGTGTAAAACCATGCAATTAAAGAGTGAAATCATGCAAGAAATCTTGAAGTAAATCAACCCACCAATGCTTGGTAATACCACCTTGCAAATTACATTGAAACCCCTCATCAAAACTCATTATAGATCCTAGATTTATAACTCAAAACATTCCTGAAAATCACACTTTTACAAAACCCCAACATAGTTCATAGTCAAATTCGTAATAGAAGACTCATAAATAAAATCAACTTAGAAACATGTACTTTAGGTAAGAAGGAAGTTTGAGCCCCGTGGGAGAAAGGACCCAATGGTTGAAACCCATATACCTTGACTTTTGAGAATACCTTGATGAAGATTGGTAATGGAGACTTGCCGCTTGAGTGTAATACTTAAGATCGAGAATTAGTTTTGGCACTTGAATTTCGAGTGAAATATTTATCTAATTGTTTGGAAGAGTATTGGAGAATGTCTTGTATTATATGAAGGTGAATTATGGCTTTGTATAGGTATTTTCACGCATAGGAATACTTACACCCAAGACCCAAAAGCCTTGGATCGAGCAACCAAAAATAGTCAAAAAAATAAACATCTGCGCAGCTTGGACACATCGCACCAAGGGCGCGCAAAGCTCACTGGAAATCGATTTTCGAGAAATTAAGATTTTGATATAGTTGCACTAAAATTGGGATTAGACCCATTCCCCACTCTATTCTCCTCCCTGATGAAGAATATGAAGTCAAATTTTGTATATCACACAGTAATTATGAGATATATGGAAATTACGAATTTTGGCACTTTCATGGCATATTTTTGGGCACTTTTTGTGGTCATTTTAATATCTCACCCTTCGGAACATTCGCCCCCGAATGTCAAGGAAACATACATAAGAAGAGTAATCATGAAGAAATCGGCCCCAACAAGAATGCAACAATACACTTAAACAACATTTTCAAAATCTCAACATAAGTTCCAAAAATCATTATGACCTTGTCAACATAACCACGAATGCATGCAAATGACATAGGGACTAAAATATAAGACTTGAAATCAAATTTGAGACTTAGACATAGTACCTTAGGCTTGAGTAGAATGGAAGAGATAGGGATATCGCTTTTGTATGTCTGCCTCAGCCGCCCATGTAGCACTTTTGACTTGTTGATTCTTCCAGACCTTAATGGAAGCTACATTCTTCTTTTTGAACCTCTTCACTTGTCTATCCAAGATCTCTATTGGAACCTCTTCATAAGTCAAGTCGTCTTCAACAACACCCATAGCATCCAATGAGACAGTAGCATTTGGGTCCCCACACATTTCTTCAACATGGATACATGAAAGACCGGATGAACCAAGTCCATTTCACTAGGAAACTCCAACTTATAAGCCACCTTCCAATCCTACTCAACACCCTATAAGTACACATGAATCTTGGACTCAATTTACGCTTCTTACCAAAACGAACCACACCCTTCATAGGTTAAACCTTCAAATAGACCCAATCACCAACTTTAAATTCAAGATCACTTCTCCTCACATCGGCATAGCACTTTTGACGACTTGGGCTGTTTTCATCCTTTACCTAATCAACCTTACCTTCTCTATAGCCTCCACAACCAGATCTGAACCTAATAAAGACAATTCTCCCACTTCAAACCACCCAACCGGTGATCTACAATGCCTACCATAGAGAGCCTCAAAAAGAGTCATACTGAGGCTAGAATGATAGCTATTATTATAAGCAAACTCAATATTCCAATCCCTTTACAACTTCAATTCTTCGCCTACACCTTTCTAAACGTTTTCCCACCAAACCAAAGCTACCACGATGATTAGAAACCTCAATATACTACCCTAGAAGGGATAATTTATCGAGAAGTCGAAAAACAAACAATTATGCCCCCATCACTGTAGCAACCCGAGGCTACAGTTACTAAGCATATCCTCAAGAGTTTAGATAGTTCTTTTGTCTTGGCCATCCATTTGAGGGTGAAAGGACGTACTAAGCTTAACCTTGGTACCAAGACCTCTTTGGAAGGACCTCCAAAAGTGAGAAGTGAATTGAGTACCACGATCTGATATGATAGATAAGGGCACCCAATGCAATCTAACCAACTCATGAATGTACAATCTAGAATAGTCTTTGGCACCACAAGTAGTATTAATCGGTGGGAAACAAGCAGACTTCGTCATTCTATCAACCAAAAACCAAATAGAATCAAAACCCTTTCTAGTCTTAGGCAACCCAGCCATATAATTTATGCTAATTTCCTCCCATTTCCAAGTAGGAATCTGTATGTCTTAGGTTAGGCCACTAGGCCTTTGGTGTTCGGCTTTGACTTATTGGAAACTATGACAACCGGATACAAATTTGGCAATGTCTTTCTTTACACCTCCCCAGCAAAACACATCCCTCAAATCTCTATACATCTTGGTAGAATCAGGGTTAAGAGGATAGGAAGAATTATGAGCCTCATCAAGAATCTTCTCTCTCAAGCCATCAAAACTAGGCACACACAACCTACCTTGGTACCTAAGGGCACCATCTCCCCATGGGAGAAAACCTCTACCTTGCCTTCTCTCACCAAGGCCTTCAATTCTAGTGGGGGGATCAAGATCTTGCTTTGCTTTTACCTCATCAACCAAGGAAGATTTTGAACCATCTACAACCACAATACCACCATTATCAAACTCTTCCAACCTAACCCCCAATCTAGCCAACCAATAGACCTCTCTAGTCACCTCTTTGCGCCCATCATCAACATAAGCTAGGCTAGATAAGACACCGTGTTCAAAGCATCCGCCACAACATTAGCCTTACCAGGATGGTAATTCTCACTCTTGTCTTTATCCTTGAGAAGTTCTAACGACCTTCATTGCCTCAAGTTGAGATCTTTTTTAGTGCACATATTGGAGACTCATATGATCAGTGGACACCTCAACATGCACCCTATACAAATAATGACGCCAAATTTTCAAAGCAAAAACCACAGCGACCAATTCAGAATCACGAGTAGGATAATTCTTTTCATGCACTTTGAGTTGTCTAGATGCATAGGCTATTAGCTTAAATTTTTCATCAAAACACAACCCAAGCCAATCTGAGAGGCATCACAATACACAACAAACCCTTCCTACCCTTCCTGTAGAGACAGGATAGAAACGGAGACAAGCTTATCCTTCAAGGTTTGGAAACTCTTTTCACACTCATCGATCCACACAAACTTAGCTTTCTTTTGGGTCAACTTAGTCATAGAAGAAGCAATAGAAGAGAACACATTCACAAACCTTCGGTAGTAAACCACTAAGCCCAAGAAGCTTCTAATGTCCGACGGGGTCAAAGGTCTAGGTCAATTTCTAATCACTTTCGTCTTTTTAAGATCCACCATAATACCATCCCCCAACACCATGACCTAGAAAGGCAACCTCTTTCAACCAAAATTCACACTTCTCATAGTTGGCATACAATATCTCTTCTCCCAATTTTTACAACACCACCCTCAAATGACTTATATGCTCCTCCTCACTATGAGAATAGGTCAAAATATTATCAATGAAGACCACCACAGAAAAATCAAGGTACGATTTGAAAACCCCATTCATAAGATCCATGAACATAGTCAGTGCATTAGTCAACCCAAAAGACATAACCACAAATCATAATGCCCATACCTAGTATGGAAGGTCATCTTGGGAATGTCACGCTCCCTCACCTTCACTTGATAATAACTGGTCTGAAGATCAACCTTAAAAAAGTATCTAGCCTCTTGAAGTTGGTCAAACAAATCATCAATCCCTGGTAGAGGATACTTATTCTTTATGCTGACCTTATTAAGTTGTCGGTAGTTAATGCACCATTCTAATGGGCCCATCATTCGTCTTAGCAAACAACACCAGTTCACCTCAAGGTCATTGGCTAGGCCTAATAAGTCCCTTCTCCCATAAGTCCCTCAATTTCTCCTTCAACTCCTTTGACTCCGTCGGGGCCATTCAGTAAGGGGGAAAAGAAATGGGTTGAGTATCGGGGAGGATGTCTATACCAAAGTCAATTCCATTTCGGGAGGAACACCGGGAAGGTCATTTGGAAAGATATCAAGAAACTCATTTACCACTAGAATTGACTCTATAGGAAGGACTTTGGACTCATCACCCCTAATCCTCACAAGATTATAGAGAAACCCCTTAGAAATCAACTTTTGGGCTTTAATTGAAGAGATGAACCTACCCTTGACCACCACATCATGACTCCCCCACTTAAGGACGGGTTCATTTGGGAATTTGAACTTGACCCTACGGGCTCTACAATCAATTGAGGCATAATATACATGCAACAAATCCATCCCTATAATAACATCAAAATTGACCATATCCAACTCAACAAGATCACAAGGCAATATTTTTATGCAAATACAAACGGGAAAATTTCTATAGACCTTTCTAGCCACAATAGATGCACCAATGGGAGTGAACACCTCATAAGACTCACTCAACAATTCAGGCTCAACCTAAAACGTTTTGGCAACAAAAAGAGTAACAAAAGAAAGAGTGGCACCTGGGTCTATTAATAAATACACATCAAAATCAAAGACTTTTAACATACCGATGATGACATCGGCTACCTTATCAATATCATGTCTCTCTTGGAGTGCATAGAACCGATTGTGCCTTGGGCACCATCTTGTTGGCCTCCTCTCCCCAAAGGAACTGCATTAGTCTCCCGGCCTTGTGGATGAATATGTTTATCCTTGTTTTGACACCAAGGACAATTAACCTTTTTGTGACCCACTTTTGCAAAACTATAGAAAGCATTAGTTTCCCTCAAATATAGGCCATCATGGCCTCTACCACATCTTGGGCACATAGGCGTAGGCACCACATTGCCACCACCTTGAGTCCTTGGGTAGTCATTAGCAAATTTTCCACTAGGAAAATGAAAAGACCCTTGGCCTTGGTGAAACCGGTCACCCTTGGGACCTTGGTGCTTACCATTAAAACGAGCCCTCTTAACCTTATTACTCCTCCTCTTTCTCAACTTCTCCCCCTCCAATTGTTCGGCATAAGTCATCAAGCGGAATAAATCTATGTCACTGATCAACATAGTAGTTCGGCGCTTCTCATTCACCAAACAAGATATACCCATCACAAACTTATTCATCCTAGACCTCGGGTCGGTAGCCAAGTGTAAAGCATATTTATAGTGTTGGTTGACCTTGAGGGCATACTCCCTCATGCTCTTAGATCCTTGCTTCAAATTCATGAACTCCATCATTTTTGCCTCCCTAAGCTCAAGAGGAAAGAACCAGTTTAGGAAAGCCACCTTAAACTCCTCACATAGAATCACACTCCTACTTCCATTATGTATATCATATTTGGGCCACCCCCTAGAGTTGATAAGCCGCCAACACCGCCATCTCTTCTGACCTCACACCCATGATAGCCAAAACTTTGTATACCTCATCAACAAATTCTTGAGGGTCGTATCAACTTTAGACTCATACAACTCCGGTGGGTTTATCCTCATAAAGTCCCTCACCAAAGACGCCAGAGTAGGAGCATAAGGGACTTGGGCACCTTGATTGACTAGATTAGCAACAAATTGAGCTAGCAAGGTGAGTGCATTGTGGAGCTCTCTATGAGTCAGTTGTTCCTCGGGTGTGTGGGCTCTTCTTCCTCTTGTGTTAGGCATGATCTAGCATAGAAAAAACATTTATTTAAAGGGAAAACCTTATGTAACTTCTATAATATGATATAGATCATGAAGAAGGAAAATATTTCCTAAAACGTCTCATAGCCCCTTACTCATAGTTGTGGTGCACAACATAACCATAAACAAGACTCTAATCAACGTGGTGTGTTGGATGACGAGGACCATTAACAATCTAGTGCTCTTATACCAAGTTTTCACGAGCAAGCCTAGGGCCTATACATGACACGGCGAATGGGGAACTCGAAGGGACCCCAATCAAGCCTCTTAACATATCATTACTCGTCCCTGGTGGCGAAAGCAAATAATTAACAATAAGAGATAGTAAAAAGTGAACATGGGGATACGGGATATCCTTCATATCATAAAACATGTAAAGAGTCAAAGAGAGTCAAATCTTATAGCATCATTACATACTATCCAACAACACCTCTAAACATAGAACTTAGCGGGGGCTCAGACATGCACTCGGGCTCACCCTTATAGTCAAAGCATACAAATAGAAGATGAAATCCTCTATATAATATAAGAACAAAAGATATCATCCCCGGAGTTGAGGACTCACCAAACTTGCATCGTGAAGGTAGTACTAGCCACGGGGAGGATGAGGATGATCATGAGGAGTTTCGGTTCTTACATGGTAATATCATATAGGCATAGAGTATGTGTTAGTACATTTGAATATACTAAGCATGTAGGATGCAATGCAACAAGAGACATGCAACACAATCAAAATATATAATTAGACAATAAATGAGCATATAACAATTTGGCATGCATGAGTGATGCTTGAAGTAAAATATGCTTACTTAGAACATATTACGTGTGTACTAAGAGACCAACACTATGATGATGGTCACACCCCGCCATCCATGGTGATTGAGGTATCAACCCCTCAATTGGTTTATGCTTGTCTCGCCCCGACATCCATAGTCATTGAGGTATCAACTCATCAATTGGTTGATGGTGGTCTCACCCTGCCATCCATGGTGATTGAGGTATCGACCTCTCAATGTGTTAATGGTAGTCTCACCCCGCTATCCATGGTGATTGAGGTCTAGCACCTGCTCAACTAGGTGTGGTCAAGTTGCACCACTATAGATACCTTTGATAAAATCAAATCATATATATCTTCCTTCTATCATCAATAAGTCATACAAGTCATAGGTCATGCAATGGATCATCAATGGCTCAAGAACACTAATAAGGACATTTTATCAAAAACTTGGTGGGTGTGTAATGCTAGCATAAAACCATGTAACTAAAGAGTGAAATCATGCGAGAAAGCTTGAAGTAAATCAACCCACCAACACTTGGTAATACCACCTTGCAAAGTACATTGAAACTCCTCATCAAAACTCATCATAAATCTTAGATTTATAACTCTAAACGTACATAAATAGTCACACTTTTACAAAACTCTAACATAATTCATAGTCAAATTCATAATAGGTGACCCATAAGTAAAATCAACTTAGAAACATGTACTTTAGGTAAGAAGGAAGCTTGGCCACCATGGGTGAAAGGACCCAATGGTTGAAACTCCTATATCTTGACATTTGAGAATTCCTTGATGAAGATTGGAAATGGTGACTTAAAGCTTGAGTGAAATCCTTAAGATCCAGAATGAGTTTTGGCACTTGAATTTTGAGTGAAATATTTGTCTAAGTGTTTGGGGGAGTATTGGGAAATGTCTTGTATTATATGAAGGTAAAATATGGCTAAGTTTAGGTATTTTAACACATGGGTAGACTTAGGCCCAAGACCCAAGAGCCTTGAACCAAGTAACCAAAAACAGTCAAAAAAATACGTATCTGCACACCCTGGCCGCGCTGCACCAGGTGCGTACAGAGCTCTCTGGAAATCAATTTTTGGGAAATTAAAATGTTGATATGGTTGCTCTACAATTGTGGTTAGACTTATTCCCCACTCAATAGTTTCGCTTGATCAAGAATGTAAAGTTGAATTTTCGATATCACACACAGATTTTGAAATATATGAAGATTATGAATTCGAGCAATTCGAAGACACATTATCGGGAAATATTTGGGGTTGTTTCAGTAGAAGTCTTGTATCATAGTCGGGGAGTACCTCCCTAGTGATTTGGTTAGCCACTGAAGCCCATATCTTCTGATAGTATCCTGGAAACCAGATACATTGTCTAATCCAACTGAGATGACCTGGGGCTCCTCATAAATGGAGTAGGATGCCTTTCCCCGCTCAGTAAC
>JAABOM020110620.1:0-24343 GCA_011800125.2 Solanum clarkiae | reverse complement strand
GCATACATAGCCCGAGAACAAACAAGTAAGGTACCTGTGATGACATTAGGTGACGCCTCCTGGTCCTGACGGCTGGATAGAGAATAGATGCGGTTAGTAGGGCCGCTGGAACCTGTACCATCGCTACGACCTCTACCACGACTCGCCGCCGCCGTAATACCTCGCCCCATAGGACTCTTCGCCACAGAAGCTGAAGAAGAAGACCCGACCGCTCTCGAAGTCTGGACTGACCCCTCTGCACCACCTCTACTAGGACAATCTCGCATCAGATGGCCCTGACGACCACACACAAAGCAGGCACCTGTGGCATGAAAACACTCCCCTGGGTGTCGGTTCCCGCACTGAGGACACCGAGGCATCACAAATTGCTGTTGATTACCTAAACTGGGTCCTGCCCCTGACTGACTGGAAATAACTGGTCTCCTACCTGTGGTTTGCGAAGAAGCACTCTGTGCTGGTCGAGGAGGAGGTGAACTCTGATGCGGCCGAGACTGCCCCGCCCCGAAAGTCAGATGCTGTACCGGATGATCTAGCTCGCTTTGGGAACCTCCTTTCGTCTGAGCTGTCCGCCAGGCATCCCCGACGGCAATCCTCCATTCCCTGTGCGTGAGCCTGAATGTGGGCAATATCCATTCCCGGATGGGCGGCCAATACCAAACAACTGTCCACAAAGTATGAATCCAACCCAACAATGTAACAGTGCATGCGATCGGTCATAGTAGAAACATGCGCGGGTGCATACCGGGCCAAAGAATCAAACTCTAGACTATATTCACAGACCGACCTGCCCCGCTGCCTCAGCGTAAAGAATTTATCCTCCCAAGCACGCCTGATCTCTGGTGGCAAAAAGTGAGCAAGAAATACTTCCGTGAACTCATCCTAAATCGCAGGTCGAGCATCTGCACCGCGGGCTAGAAGCCATGACTCATACCAGTTTGCAGCAACTTCTTGCAGTCTATAGGAGGCCAACTCCACAAATTCTACCTCGGAAGCCCCAACTACCCTCAAAGTCCGTTGCATCTGCCTCAGGAACTCCTGGGGGTCTTCCGACGGTCTGGACCCAAAGAACTCCAGTGGCCCGCAAGCTAGAAAATCATGAGCCCGGGAACTATCACGCCTGGCTATTCCCAGCCTCCTGCCGATGATCCTGACGCCACAATCTGCGTCAGCAACTGAACTGCCTCCCGCAGCTCCCCAATTTCTGCACCTGGCTGGGGAGTCGGAAGTTCTGGCGCTGGACCCTCTGGAGCTGGAGGAGTGACCGAGCCCGCTGTCGGAAGTGCATCCTCTGGATCGGGCTGGTCACGGGCCCGGGTAGTCCTCCGACCCTGTCGGGCCCAAACTACTGTAAGAGGTCTTCCCCTACGGCCAACTGATTGCTTTCTCGGCAGCATATCTGAAATTTCAAAGATTTATGTCAGGGAGGGAATCATCCTACTAATATTACTCTAACGCACGATCTAAGATTAGAATGAAAAGTGATATCCTAAATGTCCTGTAGCCTCCTATGTATAGATGTGGTGCACATCACACTAATACACCGAACTCTACTAGACACGGTCTGTGGACACTCCGACGACTAACCGCTCTGATACCACTTTTGTTACGACCAAACCCAGGGCCGTGACTAAAGCAGATGGGGCACTCAGACAAACACTAACCCGAAAAACCCGACTACCACAGACAAGAAATCTACCAAAATTTTTAGTAGATTTCTTGTCTGTGTTAGTCGGGTTTTTCGGGTTAATGTTTGTCTGAGTGCCCTATCGGCTTTAGTCACGGCCCTGGGTTGGGTCATGATAGTTTGCATATACCATTTTGTAAGTGTTAGGAAGTTGAGTCTAAATTCTCTTCTGTTGATTTGGTTCCAGTGATCAATGAGTTCCTTAATGTCTTTCTCGATGAACTTCTTCATGTCCCTCCCTAAAGAGAAATAGATTTTGGTATAGTCCTCCCTGGTACTCAACCCATTTCCATTCCCCCTTATCTTATGGGCCCGGTGGAGTTGAAGGAATTAAAGGACCAATTGAAAGACTTATTGGAGAAAGGGTTTGTAAGGGCTAGTAAGTTGTCTTAGGGTGCACAGGTATTGTTTGTGAAGAAGAAACATGGCTCAGTTAGAATGTGCATCGACTACTAGCAACTCAATAAGGTCACCATAAAGAACAAGTATCCCTTGTAAGCATAGATGACCTATTTGATCAATTACAAGGGATTAGCCACTTTACAAAGATTGACCTTCAGTCCGAGTATTATCAGTTGAGAGTAAGGGAGTGACATTCCCCAAATGGCTTTTTGAATAAGATATGGTCATTTTGAATTTATGATGATGTCCTTCAGCCTAACTAATGCTTTGACAACATTTATGGATCTTATGAATAGGGTCTTTAAACACTACATTGACATATTTGTGGTGGTGTTCATTGATGATATTTTGATTTATTCCTAGAGTAAAGAGGAGCATGCCAAGCATCTAAGGGTAGTATTACAAACATTGAGGCAAGAAAGGCTATTTTCCAAGTTCAAAAAATGTGAATTTTTGTTGAAGGAGGTAGCATTCTTAGGGTATGTGGTGTCGGGTGAAGGCATAAGGTGGATCCAAAGAAGATGGAGGTTGCGAAGAATTGGCCTAGACCCATGATTCAAACGAATATTAGGAGTATCTTAGGTTTGGTAGGGGGTACTATGAAATATTTGTTGAAGGTTTCTCTTCCATTCCTTCTCCCTTGAAAAAGTGGATACAATAGAAGGCTAAATTTGTATGAACTAATAAATGTGAAAGAAACTTCAAAACTTTGAAAGATAAGCTTATGTCTGCTCCTATTTTGACTCTACTGGATAGGTTAAAAGGGTTTGTGGTGTATTGTGATGCTTCAAAGGTTCTCTTGGAGTGTGTATTGATGTAAAATGGTAAAGTCATTGCCTATGCTTCTAGGCAACTAAATGTGCATAAGCATATCCTACCCATGATCTTGAGTTAGCGGCCATGGTATTCGCCTTGAAGATATAGTATAACTATTTATATGGGTTCATGTAGATGTGTTTACTGATCACAAAAGTCTACAATATGTTTTTACCTAAAGAGAACTAAATTTGAGGCAATAACAATATTTGGAGTTCCTTAAGGATTACGATATGAGTGTGCATTATGATCTAACCAAGCTAATAACGTGGCTGATGCCCTAAGCAGGATGTCTATGAAGAGTGTCCCTTATGTGGTGGTTAGCAGGAAAGAATTGGCAAGAGAGGTCCATCAGTTGGCTAGGTTGGGGGTTAGATTTAATGAAGTCGAAGATGGTAGCATGATAGTGATAGATGGTACTAAGTCTTCCTTGGTTGAAGAAGTCAAATCTAAACAAGACCTTGATCCTGTATTGTTAGAATTGAGTGCTTTGATGAAAGATGGAACGGTGGAAGTTTTCTGCCAAGGGGGAGATGGTGTCCTTATAGACCAAGGTACGCTATATGTGCCCAATGTCGATGGTTTGAGGACCTTGATCTTGAATAAGGCTCATAACTCATCCTATTCCATTCACCCAGATTCTACCAAGATATATAGGTAATTGAGGAAAGTATATTGGTGGGGTGGCATGAAGAGCAATGTTGCCAAGTTTGTAGCTAGTTTTAATAGTTGCCAACAAGTCAAAGGTGAACATCAAAGGCTGGGTGGCCTAGCCCAAGATATAGAGATTCGTATATGGAAATGATAAGAAATCAACATGGATTTTGTGGTTGGGTTACCAAGGACTAGAAAGCACTTTGATGCTGTTTGGGTTATTGTTGATAGAATGACGAAGTCAACTCACTTTATACCAGTCAAGAAGACTTATGGTGCCAAAGATTATGCCAAGTTCTTCATTCATGATTTGGTTAGATTGCATGGAGTCCCATTGGCCATTATTTCAAATCGTAGTGCTCAAATTACTTCACACTTTTGGAGGTCTTTTCAAAAGGGCCTTGGTAATAGAGTCAAGCTTAGCATGACATTCCACCCACAAATGGATGGTCAAGGAGTGAACCATTCGAACTCTTGAGGGTATGCTTAGGACTTGTGTTTTGGAGTTTAAGTGTAGTTCGGATGAGCATCTTCTACTTATAGAGTTTGTTTATAACAATAGCTACCACTCTAGCATCGAAATGACCCCCTTTCAAGCTCTATGTGGGAGGCAGATCATGCCCAAGTTACACCTCTCTTTTGGAGGATAAAGCGGTCATTTTCAAATACAAAATCTAACCAAGGTTAGGGTCGAATCCCATAGAAAATACAGAGACTTCCAAATTGATTTACTAATAAACAATTCAAGTATTAACTAACTCAATTCCCCGAAGGTGGGGGGTTGCAATGATTGATAAGAAATCATACTAAACTAACTAAAACAAGAGAATCAATAATGGAGAGCAATTTAGGAATTGTTTTCCCTATAACTCACTAATTCAATATCCGTAGATAACCCAATTCTCGACTAGTGTATAGCATGTAGGATGGTAATTTAAGTTCACCAAGCCCTTTTGGTCAAGATGAGAGGCAAATTTTACTATGTGACTTGGTCTATCTCCATAGTGTGCAATACTAACCATTACTAAAAGTCCCAGTCAACCTCCCCTTGATCTAGTTTGGTTGATTAGAAGAGAACACATCATGGAATCCTATTAACTAATCACTTTTCCTATTCATTATCATTGGATCAAGAAGGTAACATTAGGCAAGCTCTAATGTTAGCCACCACTAAAAAATATGCAAAATGAAGAGAATTGATTAATACATATAAATACCTATCCATGAATTGAAAATTATTTGGGTTGATTAATACATATAAATACCTATTCATAGTTTCCACAACATCAAGTTATGGATTCAGCTACTCATGCTATGGATAGATGAAGAAACCATGAATTGGTGAAAACATAATTAATCACTTATTCAATTGGATTGAAGAACAGGCATACCAAATTGTATTGAGAATCTCAAGATTGAAAGATACAATGAATCTACAAGTGTATTCTCCTCTTCAATATTTTGTCTCCAAGTGCAAGATCCTAAAAAGTACTCTAATGACATCCTATCTACTCTATTCTATGGATAATGACCTAAAATTTACTATCTATAGTATTTACAAATAAGTCTTAAAAAATTAGAAAAATTGGTTGGCGACTTTATATAATAGGCCTTTACGAGTCATAATCAGGGTCTCGTGTTCAACTCTAAAGATATAGGACTTCACTACTGTCGATCCTCTTTATGAGTTGTAGACTAATTTATGACCATATTGTGTTGTTGTAAACTTCATCTATATCAACTGGTCTTTCACTGTATCTTAGTGGAATTCTTCATGAAACTACTTTATATGACTTGTAAAGTGATCTACGGCTCAAAAAGAGGTCTTATGTGGCTGAACTTCATATTTACAAACTTCACTGGAAATCTCCACAAAACCCACTCTACAGCTTGTAAAGGGTCCAATAAACCTTCAAAAACCAGAAGAATCTGTAATTTTTCCAAAAATCATGCTAACCTGCTTTCCTAAAAACTAAACACCAAAAACACATAAAAGCCATAAATGTCGCATTGAGAACACACAAAATCCTAATTTTAAGCATCAAATATTTTGTATTTCGACAGCACATTAGAGGCATTGTAGATTTTTGGTCTGTTGGTTTGAAGTAGGAGAGATGGCTTTATTAAGTCCAGATTTGGTTACGTAAGCTTTAGAGAAGGTGAGAATGATAAGGTAAAGATTGAAGATGGCCCAAAGTCGGCAAAAGTCTTATGCCAACACTAGGAGGAGAGACCTTGAATTTGAAGTTGATGATGTGGTGTATTTGAAAGTTTTACCAATAAAAGGTATTTGCTTTTGCAAAAAGGGCAAGTTAAGCCCTAGGTATGTAGGGCGTTACCGGATCTTGAGACATATTGGTAATGTTGCATACAAATTTTAGTTGCCTATGGAAATGAGCATGATTCATCCGGTCTTCCATGTATCCATGTTAAGGAAGTGTGTTAGGGACCCTAATTTCATTGTGCCCTTAGAGGTGCTGAATGTTGAAGAAAATTTGACTTATAAGGAAGATCTAGTAAAAATCTTGGACAGACAAGTGAAAAAGTTGAGAAACAAAGATGTTTCCTCTGTCAAGTTCCTCTGGAGGAACCCACAAGTAGAGAGTGCTACTTAGGACGCTGAAGATGATATAAGAAAGCGATACCGTATCTTTTCGATTCTTCTCAAGCTTGAGGGACCATGATTTTGCCTACTTGAAAGTCTCCCTGTTCTCATATGTCAAGGTTCTCGCACTAGTGCATTTGACAACACAACTATTACAAGCAAAGGGATATCAACAGTCCATAATCACTGAACAAAAATTCTAATAAACATAGGGGTCAGGCTGCGTACATCCGACCCCCCTTTACCCCGTAATGGGCGGGAGCCTTTGAGGCATTGGGGTAATGTTGTTGTTTTTTTGTTTATAATACAAGTCCCCTTACAGAAAGAAGTCTCATTTTTGGCACTCAATGATGATTTCAAATTTAGATTTTGGATTGTGTAAACACACTCACTCTCACAAAAGATGTTCATACGTAATGATTAATACAATAGGCTTTCCCCTATACTCATGACTCAAATTTTCAACCAATTGGACTAGGATCACTTTAGGACTTTCTAGGTTTGTACGTAGGCTCAGGGGGCTTTCGTATGACATTTTGAAAAAATAGTGATTAAAATTCATCCTTTGAACTATGTTTTTCATCACTTTCAAATTAACAACTCGAATATTTTCACCTCATACTCCCATGTTTGCACATTCATGCTTTTACGGGTATTTTCTTATTAGTTTTCAGCTTTTGCCTCATTTTTACACTTCATTTGCTTTTAGTCTCAATCTAAGACATCTTTTTATTTCTTTTGCTTGCACCTGGTATATGATTTTCTTCTTTTTATCCTTATTCCCAACTCACCACCTTATTTTTGTGATTTTACCCTTACACCGACCACTCTCAACTTAGGCTTTTAGCCTATACTGAAGTACACAATATCTAGTCTCCAAATCAGGGCCACTTTTGATAGCCACCCTCAACTTAGGTTTTTTGCCTCAATCAAGGTTCATAATGCTCAAGGACAGACCAGGGCCAATCTCAAGTTTTATCACTAGAGAAGGTTAGGCTAATTTGGTGTTTTAGAAAGAATTGGCTAATGTAAGGCTCAAATATTTGGAACAAGGGACAAAACATCATTTGGTTAGTTATTTTAGGCTAAAGTGGACTAATATATGAACTAAGGCCTAAGATCCCTTCATAATCTATTTAATCTACAACTAACATAGAGTAACAAGAAAATTAGCACAAATTACATGAATCTGGCCAAATAAGCTCACATTTATATGGCATTGCAATACATTATCAACAAGCAACTCATAGATCATGCTTCATGTCTCAAATTATCATGCTTCATTTCTTAAATTACCCTCACCTATCAGAACAACTTATGCCATACACCCAAACATGCATGGTTGCCATTTAACTTTTAATCCAAAAATATTTTTTGGGTACCTATTTTCAAAACAAAACATAAAAACATGCTATATCCCATAAGTATTAGTACTATATGCTACAAATATTATGTAAAAATCCTAAACGTACCAGTTCAACAAAAATTAAATATCCATAAGGAAAAGAAAACAGAAAAGAAAAACCTTAGGATCAAAATTTGGGGTAGTTATGAACCATAAGATACTCAGACTTCACCAAGGCCTATAACTACCCTTAACCCATTGAAAAAGTTGTGCATTGTCCCCAATGCACCAAATCAAGTAAAACAGCATACCTCGATGCCTAAGTGCCTATCTGTGGCTGAGTTTAGCCATCCCCCTCCTGTAAGGTATCTCCTCAGCTACTCTACTATGTTTGGAGAGGCTAATTCCCCTCACCCTGTCCTGCTCCTTAGCTAGCCTCATCTCCTCCTCTTGTCTCGATGTCCTCAAGGCCAGCCCCAACTCGTCCTCCTCATCCTCATCATCCTCGGGGAACTTTATATATATATTTCTATGAACAAGGTCCTCATCTATGCAAGGTTACTTCTCGAGGGATGTCAATGGAGGATCCATATATGCAAATAAATAAAGTATCGGCTCCATAGATGTAGATTCTGATAATGTCAAGTGCATTGCAAGTGAAGCTTGTCATGTAAGCCCTAAGCTTCTCAATCTCCTTCTGTATGATTGAGAAATATGAAGGCTGAGCCTCGGCTAACCTCTTTTGAACCCGAGACTTACAGGCATCGATGTGGGCATCCACTCCAAAAACACGTTCTTGAATAGTAGAGATGGTGAAGGCCCGACATTGCTCCTTTGAATCCGCAACTGTCTACTGACCCATGGCATAAACTGCTGAAGAAGGTGAGACAAATGGGCCTCAGTACGTGATAATTGTTGCACCGTGGCTAAAAAGAGACATCACACACATAAACTAGGCCCGATGTAGAAGTCTGTGATGTTGTTTTTCTGGTGCAGGAGCAGCTGTAGCAGGATAGCTCAATATCGGCTGCCTCAGGCTGCAGGGAACTCTCATCAGTAGTAGCAGCAATAATAGCGGTGGTGGCAATTGTTAAACCCTCAGGTGGTGGCTCCAGGGCAAACATCAGTGGTGGTGGTGGTGCTCGTCGGGTTGCCATTGGGTTTATTAGGGCATCCTCCAAAGTATGTTGGGGCCCAACTAACTAGTCCAACAGATGAAACATCTCCACCTGAGCCTCCAAAAAGAGTTTGTAGACCAAAACCAAGAATATGATGGAGGTAGCCCCATTAAGTGCTGACTCATAAAGCTGCTAAGCTATGAGTCGACCCCAATCCATTTCATAGCTAGCCAAAATGCTGGCAATCAATATTACCCGCTCTGGTGTCAAAGTATTATTTTCCAGAGTAGGCCGGATGCGGGATCTAACAACTACCCACAAAAACTTGGCAAGGAAACACAATTAAGCCTTGAAAATATGCTCCATATGGGTGATAACTGAAGTAGGCTTTGGGCCCTGCTCTGCAATGTGTTCGGCCACCCATCTCAGAAGTGAGGTCCCCTATACCTGATCCTTTGTAATCAATGTTGTTCTATCTAGCCCAAACCTATAGACAAACTTACCTCTCGAACTCGAGGCATGGTACTCGGGACCAAAAAGTACATGATGGATCATCTCCTCTAAAATATCGACCCGCCGCCCTCTCACTCAAACCTCTATTAATTTGGGTTGCGAGATAGCCCTCCTCTCCTTGGGAATATCTCAGTAAATTATATTGTGTACCATGCATAAAACTCCCATACCAAAATCAGGGCGTATCATCGTACCCTTCAAACCTAGGACACAACTTAGTCCTTCACCAACAATCATGGGTTCCTCATATATCAAACGGGTGGGTTTTCCCCACTCTTTGGGCTACATGCCCTCAAACAATATGGCCTCCATCCACTTGAAACATCACCGGTGAGTACTTGCATCTAGTATTGAAGAAGAAGATGGTGCAACAAAGGACTCAGCATCTCCTCTATCCTCGGAGGCCCCCGCTGAACTCTAATCCTCCCTAGAAGGGGTCATCTGGAGAATGCTACTCCCCCCTCCTCACTACCTTCCTTATTAGACTGGGAAGGACTTTCACTTTGAACCTGAGGCTGCCCAGCTCTAGCTATAGCTCTTGTGTTTGGTCGAGGTGTTGTTGGGTCAGGCTGGGTATCGGATATCTCCACTGAACCACTAAGCTGAGGGGTCTGCTCAATATCATAAGGCTCATCATCTCTAGGCCCATCCCTAAGCTATCTTTAAAAAGCCTTAATCTCAGCACTTTTGCCTTTTGGGGCCATGATATCTGAAAAAGAAAGATAAATGAACCTACATTAGCCCCATTAATAAAAAATATAAAAAGAAAAACTTAATTGAATCAGTTGCAGACATGTTCTATGAGTGCCCCTTTATGAGTTATAGTGAACACTATGAGTCGTAAAGTTCTATCGTAGTTAAGTGTTCCAAAATAATAAATAGGAATTTTATACGAGACCAAGGTACGATTTGTAACTTGATTTATGAGTCGTAAATTGATTTCTTATAGAACTCTAGAGGATATTGGACAAATAGTCAAGGTTCTACAAGACCTATCTACTGGTCATAAAGTGATCTATAATTTGTAGAAGATCTCGTTTGATGAATACTTAGAATATCGAGTCACTGGAATTTCCCATGAGGGGTAATTACGACTCATAGATTCACCTAAGAGTCATAAAAGACTCTCGTGAACAAGAAAGTTTAGGCACCTGAACTATATAAGTTCATTACGCGGACCCTAAGAACATATTTAAGCATTTTCCTACCAGCATCGAAGCAAGCATACAAGTACTCAAAGGTTAAGAATATAATAACCCATACCCCAAACATGATTTCAACACGAATTCACCCCATCAAAAAGGATTTAGCATCAATACCCTATTATTTCAACCTTCCCTAATTCTTTCAAACAATCATGCACCTATATTATCTCCTACAATGTCCCAAGTAACAATAACTCAATCACAATCAAACACACTTAGGGAACAATAATTTAGTAGGTCAACCATCAGCGCTTGGATTAGAATCACTATCATAGGACTAATTTATGATCTTTACGGCTCGAGAATATCAATTTCATCAATATCAACATCAGCACACCCATAGCAGGGTCACAATCACAATCACAAACATATTTACATCAACAAGGCTCTAGACTAGTCTCCTAAGTTCGTTCTTGCAATCTTGTGTGAAAGTAATATATTGGGTTTTCTAAAATGACTTATAAAAAGTATTTAAATAGGAAAATCCAATTTATGATGACCATCAACATATAAAAGTACATAGAATATATACAATTTATAAGAATGCATTATAAGATTTCATGCAGGATGACTCAATATATTCACCACCTTTCTACTGCAATCAACGGGGGCACATAGAAGAACAATTTCATGCTTTAGTTTAGCCTTATATATCTGGAATGGAGGATGATGCTAATCTTCATAAGGATTTGACCCCAACCTCTGGAACCATAGCTTTCTTCTCTTTTTTTTCTCAAGAGCTCTAACTCAAGTTTTGCGTAAGAGCTTTAGAATGGGTTTAGAAACTCTTTTTAGACCAAAAATGACATATTTTGATCATGCTTTAAGTTTAGGAAGGGTTTGAAAAAGTTTGGAATACCCCTCACGAAAATTGAAAAGAAAAATTATTCTTCACCGTACCAAGTTTGCATGGTGCACTTGGTCTTTTGTAGGGCTTTTTTGCTTATTTTTCTTGGATTGAGTTTTCTAATCCTGTAGAAAATATTCGGATCACATCTAAATGTCAATTCAAGACAAGTCCGCATTGCAGACCGGTCGCGCTTTCCTACTGGAATGGATTTTTGCATAAAAAATTATCTTCTGATCTGGTTTCTCTAAAAGTTAAGAAAGACCATTTCCCTATACAAATTTTCATGTTGATCGCATTTCTGGCCTCAGATTTTTCATTAGAGTTTGGGAAGATGCGTTATGCTCCCATCTCTCGTCTATGGATATTTTGATAATTTTATTGGGTGTTATATTATCTCCTCCTTGGAATCATTCATCCTTGAAAGAAGAATAAAGATAGACATCAAGGCACAAATAATAATGAATGCTCTTCTCAACACTTACTCATCCTATAGAACTCAAGACACATCAACTCAAGGATACATAAATATATTTAAATCAAGAGAAAGGAAATTACCTCCAACATCATCATTATCAGGCATGAACAAATGCAGGTATTTGGCTCTCATATCTTCCTCAGCTTCCCATGTGGCTTTTTCAACAAATGATTTCCCCATAGGACTTTGACGGAGGCTATCTTTTTTTCCTTAATTTGCGAACCTAATGATCTAGGATCTGAACTAGAACTACTTCATATGACAAGCCATCCTTCACTCCAATGTTCTCAATAGGAACCACCAATACAGGATATCCCAAGCATTTTTTTAACATAAAGATGTGAATTATTTGATAGATCACGTCTAGCTTAGAAGATAACTCTAACTCGTAAGCAACCTTTCTAATTCTCTTCACAATCTGACTAGGGCCATTATAGCAAGGTTTTAGCTTTCCCCTCTTACCAAGCTACATGAAACCCTTTATTGGTGATACCTTTAAGTACACCCAATCATTCTCCTCAAACTCTAAACCTCTTCTTCTCACATCAGTGTAGTACTTCTAGCGGCTTTGTGCTGTCTTCAACCTCTCTCTAATAACCTTCAACTTCTCAATGGTTTGGTGGACAAGGTCAGGTCCAATCAATTCAGCTTCACCAACTTCGAACCCACAATTGGAGATCTACATCTTCTCTCATACATAGCCTCAAAGGGAGCCATCTTAATGCTTGTTTGATAATTATTGTTATATTAAAATTTGATCAATGGTAAATGGTCATCCCAACTTCTTTTAAAGTCAAGGACACAAGCCCTTAACATATTTTCCAATGTCTAAATGGTGCAGTTTGCCTAGACAGCTGTAAGAGGGTGAAAGGCAATACTAATATTCACTTTAGTACCTAATCTCTTCTGAATAGGTCTCCAAAATTAGGAGGTCAAATGAGCTCTTCTGTCCAAGATGACACACAAGGGAACTCTATGCAACCTCACAATCTCACAAATGATACTCTTCTCCACTGTTAGTCATCTTGACTACTACGAAATAAGCTAATTTAGTCATCCTATCCATAATCACCCATATCAAATCATGTTGCTTTTGGGACCTTGGTATACTAGAAATGAAGTCCGTGTTGATCATCTCCCACTTCCATTCAGGAATCTCAAAGTTCTGGGCCAATCCACATGGCCCTTGATGCTCAACTTTGATTTGTTAACAATTTGGACACTTAGAAACAAACTCAGAAATATCCCTCTTTATTTCATCCCACCAATAGACTTCTCTCAAGTTGTCGTACATCTTGGTAGAGCTAGGATGTATGGAATATCTAGAGATATGGGCTTTGGCCATAATTCTATATCATACTCTATCAACATCTGGAATACACAATCTACTATGGCATCTCAACACTCCATCTCCCCTTTAAAGAAGACCATCACCTTCTGTTTGTAGACAACTTCTTTCAACTGAAGTAAGAGAGGATCATGATCTTTCTTCTCTTTTACCTCTGCCACTAGAGATAATGCATACCCATTCTAAACATTAATACTGCCTTCATCATTCTATTCAAATTGTACTCCGAACTGGGCCAATCTATGAGCTTCCTTAGCCAACTCTTTCTTTCCTTCCTCACATGGGTAGTGCTAGCCATAGATAACTTGCTAAGAGAATCAGCAAAAATGTTAGCCTTAATTGGGTGATGAAGAATGCTCATGTCATAGTCCTTACGCAACTCCAACCATCTCCTTTGCAGCAAGTTGAACTCCTTCTTGCTGAAAACATAATGCAGACTTTTGTGGTTAGTGAACACATCCACATGTACCGCATACAAGTGGTGATTCCAAAACTTAAGCGTGAACACCACCTCCGCCAACTCAAGATTATTGGTTAGATAATTTTTCTCATGAACCTTAAGTTGTCTGGATGAATAGGCTATCACTTTTCCTCTCTGTATCTCCACACAACCCAATATAACTCTTGACACATCACAACAAATCACAAAGTCCTCTGTCCTATTAGGCAAGGTTAAAACTAGTATAGTAGTCAGTCAGGCTTTCAATTCTTGGAAACTCTTCTGACATCATCAGAATACTAAAACTTGACTTTTTTTAAGTCAATTTAGTCAGTGGTGCGGATAGAGAAGAAAATCCCTCAACAAATCTATAATAGTAGCCTACCAAATCCCAAGAAACTTCTTATGTCAATTGGAGAGGTCAATTTGGGCCATTTCTTAACCACTTTAATCTTCTGGGTATCTACTCGAATGCCATCACCCAAAATAATATGATCTAGGAAAGCCACTGACTTAAGCTAGAACACACACTTCAAGAATGTTGCATACAATTTCATGGTCCTTAAGTGTATAGAGGACAACTCTAAGCTGATTGACATACTCCTCCTCATCCCTCAAATACACCAAACTATCATCAATAAAAACGATCACAAATATATCAAGATGCGATCTAAACATTCTATTCAATCAAGTCCATGAAGGCTGCAGGTGTATTTATTAACCCAAAGGACATGACCAAGAACTCAAAATGGCTATATCTATTCGTAAAGGTTGTCTTTGGGATGTCACATTCCCTCACCTTCAATTTATGATAACTATATGTGAGGTCAATCTTTGAGAAAGAAGTGGCACCCTGAAGTTGGCCAATTATCCTGGGGAGAGGATATTTATTCTTTATAGTGAACTTGTTCAGTTGCGTATAATCAGTGATCATTCTAAGAAACCTATCTTTCGTTTGCATGAATAGGACAAGAGCACCCCAAGGAGAAACATTCAACCTAATAAAGCCTTCTCTAAAAAATCTCTCAATTTCTCTTTTAGTTATTTCAACTCAGCGATGGCCATCCTACAAGGTGGAATTGAGATAGGCTGGGTATGGACAAGATCATTAATCCCAAAGTCAATCTCCCTATAAGGAGGGACTCTAGGAAGATCCTTAGGAAACTCATTTACAATTGGGACTGACTCTAGAATAAAAGGCTTAACATTATCAATATTAACTTGCATGAGGTGATAGATACATCCTTTGGAAATTAGCTTTCTAGCCCTAAGGTAGGAGAAACGTTCCCTTAGGTAAAATAGAATTCCCCTTATACTCTAGGACCAGTTCATTTGGAAATTGGAATTTAACAATTCGGGTCCTACAATCAATGGATGCATAATAGGCACGAAGCCAATCCATTCCAAGAATGATATCAAAGTCAATCATCTCCAAATCTATTAAGTCATCCAAGGTATGCTATGATATACGAATACTACATAATCCCTATAGACCCTCTCAGTGAGTACAGACTCACCCGTAGAAGTGGAAACAGCGAAAGGTTCAAGCAAACACTCCAAAACAGTCCCAAATCTATTAACCATATAGGGAGTCATAAAAGATAGAGTGGTAACCATATCAAGTAATGCATAAAATCAAAAGAAAAGACTTGAAGCATATCGATCCGATACAATTTCCTAATACTATCGATTACCTATCGCACATAGATAGTTTTTTCACTGCCTATACTAGCAGTGGTACCCCTCTAATAACTGTTGGCCAAGGATGTTGTAGAGGATTGTGCTTTGTTACTTCCATAACCCCAGCTTCTCATATGACACTCATTCTGGAAGTGACCAGCCTGTCCATATTTATAACAAGCATTTGTGCCCTCACGGCACTCATCTAGGTGGAATTTGCCATACTTGCCACAGGATGGCTTTCCCATTAATCCTTGAGTCACACAAGCTTTGATTGAGAACTTTGAGCCCTGAAATTTTGATCATACCTATTATGTTAGACAAGTACACTCACTGAGGATGGTGCATAACTAGAGTACCTCTTTTGAAAGTAGGACTTATCTCCGTTATTCTGCATATGTTGGCTAGGCTCATGCCCTGTTGATTTAGCTTTCTTACTTAAATGCTCTTCTTTATCTTTCTTCTTATCCTTCTCAGTTTGCTGGGTACAAATCATAATTCCAGAGATATCCATACCTTGATCAGCAATGCTTTATTACACTTCCTCTTCACATGTCTACCCAACCCAAACATGAATTTCCTCCTCCTTACTCTCATATCCTTGACCACTACTAGAGCATACCTGGATAGTTGGATAAATGTGAGATTATACTCTTTGACAGTCAACCCCACTTGCTTTAGGTTCATAAACTTTTCAATCTTTTCCTCCCTCAACTCTTGGGGAAAAAAGTGGTCGAGAAAAGCACTTTCAAACTCACTCCACTCAGTAGGCTCAACATCTTCACCTCAACCATCTTTCCATTTGTTATAAAAGACATTCGCCATATCCTTAATCTAATAGGAGGCAAGTTCAAATCCTTCAACCTCAGTCACTTGCATAGCCCTTAGGACTTTCCACATCTCATCGATGAAGTTTTTTAGGTCTTCCTAAACCTTCAACTCTATGCAGTCTAGCGGGTTCATCCTCAAGAAATCTTTGAGCATGGTTGCAGCAGTAGGCTCTTGGGAGCTAAAACTAGGTGCATGTGGACCTCAAATTATTTTGAGAGGCAACTAACTGGGTGAGTATAGTAATGTCTTCCCTAAAGTCTACCTCTGATATGGGGGCTAGCTGAGCAGTAGGCATCTCTAGAGCCTCAGTACTTCTGGAAAGTCAACCCCATCCTCCTATCCCTATTTGAGTAGGGACCTCTGGTGGGGGATTCTAAGTGTTAGAGGCTGATCCATCTCATTGGGCAGTAGTACAATTAGGAGGCATGATCTGCAAATGCATAACGGACGAACCAGATGGATATTTTAATAGAGTTAAACTCTATGGCACAAACTCAGAATGGAGAAGAAGTGTAACCATTCCTAATGTCCTATGGCCTCCATCTTATAAGGTGTGGTGCACAACACACCCGTAAACAAGACTCTACTAGACACAGCTTCATAGACTCCCTAGGATACTTGAACCTTGTGCTCTGATACCAAGTTTGTCATACCCCGGGAGGGTACCCTAGGCATGACCGACACTCAAAGACTACTGCTAGCCCCCTAGGGAACCACTTCGCCCCATGATAGTCATTCAATCATTTAAATTAGCGAAAGATATCAGAATAAAGGAATACAATAGTAGACAACTCAGTTTACTTCTAACTTAATGAATAAGGGCCATAAGCCAACAAGGTCAAAGTCAACATCTGTGACATAATAGTAGATTTAAAGAAAACTCAAAAGTCATCATCTTCTACTCTATGAAGCCTCTACCTCTATAGTCTAGAAAGGTACCATGACAGGTCATGGCTACCATAACTCAAAATGAAACTAACACAAAGAATAAGAAACATAGAAAAGTATCCCCCAAATGCATGGGAGGACTCACCAATAAGATGTGGGAAGAATTGACCTTCAACAAAGTGCCTATTAAGGATCTTGAGTACTTGTCTCTATATCATCAAAAGATGCAGACCCAAATAGATGTCAGTACGCTGAATAAATGAGTGTGTAAAATAGCTGAATGAAACATATATAGGCAGAATAATACAGAATAACATCAACTCATGAGATACTCAATCAAAATGTCAAATGTATAATTAAAGCAAAAATAATTAGTAGACAAATGACTCATCAATACCAATCCAAACTCATCCAATCAACTCAACTCAGAGTACTATCAGTGTGGAACCTATTTGGGAGTTTCTCTAATCAACAATCATCACCTATGAGCTTATGATGATACAACAAAGCAAGGTTGTTACCATAACAATCCAGTACCTTGCCAGGGTAAAGGACATCACTTCAGTGGATCCATAATAAAGAACATCAAGTCTTCTTTTGGGACAAGGGAAACATCCAATTTTGTGGTTCAATCCTCTCCTATGCTAACCACATAGTTATTGAGTTTGAGTTGTTATCTACTCTTACTCAATTCGGTGATCAATACTCCTCACAGGACTTAACATGCTCATAAGAGATCAATTATCTAGATTACTCATCTCACTAGTCTCACTGGACATTGTTAACTAAAGTCATTATGTCAACCATTAACTCTAGGGTTAGAATCACTATCGTAGGACTAATCTCATGGTCTTTAGGACTCTAGGAACATCAATTTCACCAACATCATCTTTAACACTCCCATAGTCGGGTCATAATCACAAACACATTTATACTATTAAGGCTCTAGACTTATCTCCTAAGTTCGTTCTTGTAATCTTTTATGAAAGTAACACATGGGGTTTTCTAAAATGAATCATAACAAGTATTTAAATGGAAAAATCAAGTTTATAATGATCATCAATATATGAAAGTATATAAAATATATACAATTTATAAGAAAGCATTAAAGATTTCATGCAGGGAGACTCAATATATTCACCATCTTTCTACTGCAATCAATGGGGGCTGATGGAATAACAATTTCATGCTTTAATTTAGCCTTACATACCTAGAATGGGGGATGATGCTAATTTTAACAAGGATTTGACCCTGACTTCTAGAATCATAGCTTTCTTCTCTTCTTTTTTCAAGAACTCTAACTCATGTTTTGCATAAGAGCTTTAAAATGGGTTTAAAAACCATTTTAGACCAAAAATGACCCTTTTTTTATCATGTTTTAAGTTTAGGAGGGGTTGGAAAAAGTTTGGAATACCCCTCATGAAATTTGGAAAAGATCATACCAAGTTTGCGTCGCGGACTTGACCTGTTGTAGGGGTTTTTTGTTTTTTTATCAAGTTTTCTAATCCCATGAAAAATATTAAGATCCCATCTAAGCACAAGATCGCAGCAAAACAGCATTACGAGCCTGTCGCACATTTATTCTGGAATGCGCTTTCACATCCAAAAATTATCTTTTGATTTGGTTGCTCTAAAAATCAACCAAGACCATTTTCCTACACAATTTTTCATGTTGGTCGCATTTTAGACCTCTAATTTATCATTGGAGTTTAGGAAGACGCGATATGCACAAATCTCTCTTCTAGGGGTATTTTGGTAGTTTTATTGGGTGTTACATCATCTTCCTCTTGGGATCATTCATCCTCGAATAATGAGTAAAGATGGACAGCAAGGCACAAATAGCAATCAAAGATCCTCTGAATATTCATTCAACCAATCAATCTCAATACATATCAACCATCTAGACAACTGCTATTCAAACTCAAGAATGACACATCAACTTAAGGATAGACAAATAAATTCAAATCAAGAATAAGAAAATTACCTTCAACATTCTCAATATTAGGCACAAATAGATGCAGCTATTTAGCTCTCATCTCTTCCTCAGCTTCTCACGTGGCTTCCTTGATGAATTGATTTCTCCACAAGACTTTGACTGAGGCAATCTCTTTAGTTCTCATCTTGCAAACCTGACGATCAAGAAATTGGACTGGAACCTCTTCATAAGACAAGTTATCCTTCACTCCAATACTCTTAATAGGGATTACCAAGGTAGGATCTCCCAAGCATTTATTCAACACCGAGACATGAAATACTACATGAATTGCATCTAGTTCTGAAGGTAACTCCAACTCATAAGCAACCTTCCCAATCCTCTTCATAATCTGATAAGGAGCAATATAGCATGGACTCAATTTTCCATTCTTCCCAAATCTTATGAAACTCTTCATGGGTGACACTTTTATGTATACCCAATCATTTACATCGAACTTTGAGTCTCTTCTCCTCATGTCGATGTAAGATTTTTGGCCTCTGTGTAGTCTTCAACATTTCATTAATGACCTTTACCTTTTCCATTAATTAAGGACAAGACTAGGTCTAATCAACTCAGCTTCTCCAACCTCAAACCACCTAATTGGTGATCTACACCTTCTACTACACAAAGCCTCAAAAGGAGCCACCTGAATACTTGCATGGTAACTATTGTTATATACAAATTCGATCAATGGTAGGTGTTCATCCCGATTTCCTTTGAATTCAATGACAGATGCTCTCAACATGTCCTTTACTATCTAAATTGTACCATTTACTTGGCCGTCCATCTGAGAATGAAAGGCAGTACTCAGATTCACTAAAGTACCTAATCCCTTATGGAAAGATCTCTAAAATCGGGAGGTTCTTGAGCTCCTCTGTCCAAGATGATGGACAAAGGAACTCCATGCAACCTCACAATCTCACGGATGTACAACTTGGCATACTCTTCTGCAGTGTTAGTCATCTTAGTAGGTGCAAAGTGAGCTGATTTAGTCATTTTATCCATAATCAATATTGAATAATGCTACTTTCGAGACCTCGATAGACTAGTAATGAAGTACATGTTGATCGTCTCAACTTCTATTAAGGAATCTCAAAGTTCTAAGCCAATCCACATGGCCTTTAATGCTCAACTTTAACTTGTTGATAATTCGGGCACTTTAAAACAAACTGAGCAATATCCCTCTTCATTCCACTCCACCAATAGACATCCCGCAATTCATGGTACATCTTGGGAGAGCTAGGATGAATGGAATATCTAGAGCCATGGGCTTCAGCCATAATTCTATCTCAAAGACCATCAATATCTGGAATGTACAATGTACTCTAGTGTCTCAACACCCTATCTCCCCCTTTGGAGAAGACCATCACCTTTTGTTTATGGATAGCTTCTTTCAATTGAAGTAGGATAGGATCTTAGTCTTGCTTTTCTTTCACTTCTACCACCAAAGACGAAGCATACCCGCTCTGAACATTGACTCTTCCCTCATCATTCTCTTTAAGCTAAACTACTAATTGGGCCAATCTATGCACTTCCTTATCAAACCTCTTCTTTCCTTCCTTAACATTAGCCGTACTACCCTCTAATAACTTCCT
This sequence comes from Solanum clarkiae, assembly GCA_011800125.2. NCBI lineage: Eukaryota > Viridiplantae > Streptophyta > Magnoliopsida > Solanales > Solanaceae > Solanum > Solanum clarkiae. The sequence continues at coordinate 3,920 of JAABOM020110620.1, read as the reverse complement.
AAGAGCATTAGCAACAATGTTAGCTTCACCTGGGTGGTAATGATTACTCATGTCACAATCCTTGAGCAACTCCGACCATCTCCTTTGTCATAGGTTGAGATCTTTCTGACTGAAGACATATTGTAGGCCCTTGTGTTCAGTGAACACATCCATATGCACTCCATATAAGTAGTGGCACCAAATCTTAAGTGCAAACACCATTGCCTCCAACTCAAGATCCTGGGTTGGAGAGTTCCTCTCATGAACCTTAAGTAATCTTGAGGAATAGGCTATCATTTTTCCTCTCTGTATCAGCACATAACTCAATCCAACTCTAGACGCATGACAATATATCACAAAGTCCTTTGTCCCATCATTTAAGGTTTAACTGGTGCAGTAGTTAGTCGGGTTTTCAATTCTTGGAAGCTATTCTCACATTTATTGGATTACTGAAAGTTGACCTTCTTCTGAGTTAAATGGAAAAGATAGGGAAGAAAATCTCTCAACAAATCTATAGTAATAGCCTGCCAACCCCAAGAAACTTCTTATGTCAGTTGGAGAGGTTGGTCTGGGCCAATTCTTAACCGCTTCTATCTTTTAGTTGTCTACTCGAATACTATCACCCAAAATAGTATGGCCTAGGAAAGCCACTGACTTGAGACAAAATTCATATTTTGAGAACTTTATATACAACTTATGGTCCTTAAGAGTCTGGAAAATAACTCTAAGGTGATTGGCGTGCTCCTCCCTATCTCTCAATACACCAAAATGTTATTGATGAACGTGATCACAAACATATTAAGGTATTATCTGAACACTCAATTCATCAAATTGATGAACGCAATTAGTGCATTAGTCAACCCAAAGGACATGCCAAAAACTCAAAATAGCCACATCTAGTGCTAAAGGTTGTCTTTGGGATATCACATTCCCTTACCTTCAACTGATGGTAACCAGATCTGAGGTCTATCTTTGAGAAGCAAGAGGCACCCTGAAGTTGGTCAAATAGATTATCTGTCCTCGGAAGAGGATACTTATTCTTTATTGTGACCTTGTTAAGATTCCTTTAAGCAATGCACATTCTAAGATACTCATCTTTCTTTCACATGAATAGGATAGGAACAGGCCAAGGAGAAATACTCAGCCTAATAAATCCCTTTTCTAACAAATCTCTTAATTAATCTTTCAACTTTTTCAACTCTTTCAACTCAGTGGGGGCCATTCTAAAACGTTGAATTGATATAGGTTAAGTATCAGGAAGAACATCAATTATGAAGTCAATCTCCCTATTAGGAGGGACTCCAGGCAGATCCTCAGGAAACTCATTCATAATTTGGACTGACTCTAGCGTAGGAGACTCAACATCATTAGATTTATCTCACACGAGCTGATAGATACAACCTTTGGAGATTAGCTTTGTAAAGCTAGGAGATAAACTTTCCTGTTGGTGCAACAGAGTCACCCTTTCACTTTAGAACTGGTTCATTTAGGAATTGCAACTTAACGGTTTGGGCTTTGCAATCAATTAAGGCATAACAGGCATGAAGCCAATCTATGCCAAGGATCGCATCAAAATCAGTCATCTCAAACTTAATCAAATCAACAAGAGTATCCTTATGATAGATGGACACTATAGAATCTCTATATATCCTCTCAACTAGAATGGACTCACCCACTGGAGTAGAAACATCAAAGGATTCAAGAAGACTCTCAAGAGTTCTATCAAATCTACTAGTCATATAAGGAGACAGAAATGACAATGTGGCACCAGGATCTATCAGAACATAACAATCAAGAGTGAAGACTAGAATTATACCCATCTCCTGATCTTGGCTACTACCCATGGCATATAAGTTGTTTGTAGCTTCGCTTGCGCCTGACGTAGCACCTTTCTGAGTTCCTCTAGCTAGCATGCTAGTGCAGGGGATTGAGCCCGATCAACCTACTTTTGATAATATCTCTTAAGGTGATCACTTAGCCACACTTTAAACACGCATCACTCCCCTTATGGCATCTAACCAAGTGTAATTTTCCACACTTACCACATTGTGGCTTAGCTTTTGTACTTTGAGCCACACTAACCTGTGACTGAGATCCCTGGGCTCCAAAATTTTGAGACCTCCAATCATTTCTATTTCTGGGCATGGGTGCACTAGCAAATGATGGTGCAGGCCCTAACTGAAACCTATTACAATTCTCATTCCCCCTATTTCCAACTCATGGTTGGATGTCTTAGTCTGTCTTGGTCCACTTATTTTTGAACTCTTCCCTATCATACGGTCTGTCCTCATCAGCTTATACATAAGTCATCGAGCTCTCGATGACTATATCACTCACAAGCATCGCTCCCCTTCCATTATTCTTTGGCCCTTTGTTCAGCCTATCAATGTATAATCCTATTCTCCCCGTCATATCATCAATCATATCAGGAGCATAGTGGGATAGTTGGGTGAACTTGAGCTTGTACTATTTCACAGTCATAGGGCCCTATTTAGATTCAAAAACTCTCATACCTTAGCCTCCTATTCTCTTGGAAAGAAATACCTTGAACACTTCCCAAGTCAGCAATGGGGCTTCCTCTCCCCTATCCTTATTTTACTGGTCAAACCATATGTTGGATACACCTTTGAGCATGTAGGCAGCTAATTCAACTCTATCAACATCAGCCACCTGTAACACTTTCTGAAGCTCATCAATGTAGTTCTCAGGGTCCTCATTGGGAGCATACCATGTGAACTCAGACGGGTTCATCCTCAAGTATTCATGGGCTCTAGATGTCCTGTGTATCCTGTCTACCCACTCCTTATCTCTCAACAAGTGTTTTTGATAGCCTGTGCTAGAGTTTGGATAGCCTAGTGAAGCTCAACATTAGAAATTTCAGTTTATGAGGGCTGCTCAGCAAGGATAGATGAACCTACGGGTTCATTATACCCCTGGGTCTCAAGTGGGTTAACATTCTATCTGGCAAGACACCCTTTTTCCTCTAACAGATTTTCTTGGAGGAATGATCATAACTCTGCAAATGCAGAACGCACGAGTTGGAAGAGAGCTTCATAGAGTTTTAACTCTATCGCAAGAATCAGATCACGAAAGAAGTGTAGCCATTCCTAATGTACTATAGTGTAACACCCCACACCTTACCATACTTATACTATACAAATGAAATATGACATGATTTGGATAAACTAGCACTAGTTTTCAAAAGTATTTGAATCTCGCGTTAATGGGCTATACGTGTGTTTAGCGCTTAAGAGGGTCGAGTGTATACATATTTTGTGTCGAAATGAGAAGATTACGGACTTAAAATAAAGTGAGAGAATTGAGGTGCTTGTAGGACTTAGAAGCAAGGAGGTGATTCAGGTACTTGCTTAGCTCGAAATTGTTAACTAAACGGAGATGAGACCCGACGTCGAAATTGTCCAAGTTTGATTGTAAAAAAAATACGTGTTAATAAGGTAACTTTTGCCCATGTCTTAGAACCATAGATGGACTATATGTTCAGCCCAAGAGTGGTATTAAAAATGGCCCAAAGACTTTACAAAATACTTAGCAAATTGGGCCCAAGCCAAGAAGTACAAAATCTGAAAAAATTGGCAGCCCAAGTCCACTCAAGTTGCTGCCCCAAAAGGCCCAAATGAAATGGTATGGCAGCTGCATCACCTACTTGAAGGAGTAAGTCTAAGAAAGCCTTAGTAAGTCGGCACAAATCCTCTTTTAAAAGGGGTCAATGCAGCTCCCCAAGACCATTATTCACTTGACTTAGAAAAAAAAATAGTTTTTGCTCCCAACTTTCTTTCAACGTGTGTGGTTTGCAAAGCAGCAAGGAAAGGACTTTTAGGGTTCTTAGACCAGATATATACCTTGAGGATAATTGCAAGTAAGTTTATATATGTGTTTGTTATGGTTTTAGCATGAAAAAATAGAAGACAAACACTAAGTAT
>JAABOM020110600.1:0-24346 GCA_011800125.2 Solanum clarkiae | reverse complement strand
TTCATGAATTTAATCTATTCTAGTGACCTTTTTAGACTTCCAATGCTATCGTAACCTCCCCAAAAGACCTAAACCCTATTCAAAAGGATCAAAGTCATTACTCTAATCTCAAATACACTCTCAAATTCTTTGAAGATCCTCCATCAAAACCCAAATAGATATTCAAGGGAACTCAAGAGCAAGGTTTGGACTCTAAGACCTCCTTCCAAGCTTCAAGTCTTTCTCATCCCAATTCAAAGAAACTGAAGGTCTAAGGTATGTGGACTTCAACCATTGGGTCCTTTCACCCATGGTTCCCAATCCTCTATTTTCGTGAAAATTACATATTCCCAAGTTGTGTTACTCATGGTTATTGTTCATTAGTGATTATGATCATATACCATATTGAGGTTTCATGAAAGTGTGATTGAAAACACATGTTTACTCATTTTAGGTATATACCATGAGATGATTTGCCTATTATGATTATGTATGTTTTAAGCTATAGAACTATGATCTCTCTTGATATTTAATGGGGGGTTTAATGTACTTTACATGAGAGTTTAACCAAGTATTGGTGGGTTGATTTACATTAGAATTTTTCATATGATATCACTTTTGAAGTACATGGTTTTATAAAAGCATAACACAACCGCCAAGTGTTTGATAAAATGTTTGGTTATGGATTCCTGAGTCATTGAAGGTCGAATGTATGCATTATGAGTTAAGTGACTTTATAATGATGAAAGGAATATTTATACATTTTTTTACACGAAAAGTACTTATTGTATTGTGACTTGACCATGTCTAGTTGAGGAAGTGATGACTCAATCTCCATGGATAGTAGGGTAAGACAATCATCAACCAATTGAAGAGTTGACACCTCAATGACCATGGATGGTAGGGTGAGACAACCATCAACTAGCAAAGGGGTTGATACCTTGACAACTATGATGGAGGATATGATGTCCATCAACCATGTTAAGGGGTTGATACCTTAACCATTATGATGGAGGGTGTGATGCCCATCAACCAGTTAAGGGGTTGATACCTTGATTACTATGATGAAGAAGGTGATATCCATCAACCAGTTAAGGGGTTGATACCCTGACCACTATGATGGAGGGTGTGATTTCCATCAACCAATTGGGGCTTTGATACCTCAAGTAGCGCGGATGGAGGATTGTTTTGTGATATTGTTGAACTTGGCATGGTAGATTCATTTCTTGTCTTAGGATTAAATTGATCTTTCAGGGTTTCATTTATTATCACATAAGATTTAGGATGTTGAGTCTAAAACCCTTCTAATTGAGTCGGTTCCTGTAGTTAATGTGTTTCATAGTGTCCATTTTGATATTTTGAATTGGTGGTAATGTCGTTTGCTTGACCTATACCCCATCTACGTTTGTGGTTCTCATGAATAGGGTCTTTAAATCCTACCTCGATATACATGGGGTAGTTTGTGGTTGGTATATTGATTTATTTCTGGAATAAGGAAGGTCTTGTGAGTCATCCAAGGGTAATGTTGCAAGGTTTGAGGGATGAGAGGTTGTTTGTAGTTACGATAAGTCTGGACCTTGAGTAACAAAAGGGTGGTTAAGGAAGTACACTAGTTGACTAGGTTGGGAATGAGGTTGGGTGAAGTTGAGAATGGGGGTTTACTCCCAAGGGGGAGATGGTGTATTTAGGTACTAGGGTGGTCTATGTGTGTATAAGGTTGTCAAATTAATGCCAAAGCGTGAGGGTCCTTATAGGGAGTTCAGGAGAATAGGTAAGGTCGCGTACGAATTGTAGTTGCATATGGAAGGTTGAGGAGATGTGTTGGTGACTCAAGTGCTATAGAACTCTTTCAGGTTATAGGAGTTGTGGAGGATGAGTTGGCTTAGGAGAAGGTCCCAGTGGATATATTTGATAGATAGGTGGGAAGTTTGCTTAGTAAGGATGTAGTGCTTGTCATGGTCCCTAGGGAGAATCATCATGGTAGAAGTGCCACATGGGAAGCCGAGGCAGACATGCAAAAGCGATAAACATATCTCTTCTACTCTACTCAAGCCTAAGGTACTACATTTAGTCCCCCTATCTGATTTAAAGTCTTAGGTTTCGGCCCTTATGTCATTTTAATGCATTCATGTTTATGTTAATAAGCTTATGGTGATTTTCGATGTTCATGTTGAATCTTTTTTTGTAAATAATGTATAAGTGCATTTGTTGCGTCCATGTTAGGGCAAAAATCTTTATTATCACTTTTCTTGTGTACGTTTCTTTGACATTTGGGAATGAATCTTCACAAGGGGGAGATATTATGACACCCCGTACCTCCATGCTCTTATATATCCAAGTTTTAAGACTCTTTTTTTCAGGTGAGGAGTGTATTAGGTTGTGGAAGTCTTCAAATACTTAGATGTGTTAAGACTTCCCTATGAGTTGAGTTTTGAACATTGGTTTATACAAGGGTCAACTTTAAACGAGCATAACATTTCACACACTTAGAATTGGATGACCTACGATCTGTCAAATGAAAGCCCTTTGCATTAGCTTTCCCACTCACTTGGTTTCACCTCATTTCGAGTTTGGTTGAAGGAGTTATGACCGTCTTCGTGAGACCGTCTCGCATAGTGAAACCACACGGGCACCTTGACATGCAGTGGGGATTTGGACGGGCGGTCTGGGCTGCCTTGAGTTGGAAAAGATGATTTTTTCTCTTAGGCATGTGAGATGATCAGTGACACGGGCTGTGTGGGTTTCCACTGACCATGTGGCTAGCCGTGGGGTATGTGAAAGTGAAGCCTAGTGAGCATGAAGGAGATTTTGGCCAAGTGTCGTGCCAGGGCCATCCACATGGGTCGTGGCATGTCTCATGAGTTGTGGTCCTTGGCATGGGTGTCTGGAAACACTATATTTCATCAAATATGGTTCCACAAACCTCTCACGGACGGTGTAACTTCACACGGCCCGTTGTGGTCCCCTTTTGGGTGATGTGACGTGAATTTTTCTAAGTGTTCCAAATTCTAAATTTTGACAAAGTATCACTGCACAGGCAATCCACACGGCGCATGGAGTGCCACCGACCCGTGAGGCCTTCAGTGGGGCTTCACTTTGCCATTTTTCCATCCATTCACTAATGGCATTTTTGTGAATTTAATCTATTCTAGTGACCTTTTTAGACTTCCAATGCTGTCTTAACCTCCCCATAATATGTAAACCCTATTCAAAGTGATGAAACTCCTTACTCTTATCTCAAATACACTCTCAAATTCTCTTAAGAGAGACCATAAAAAATGGAATAGAAATTCAAGGGAACTCAAGAGCAAAGTTTGGACTCCAAACCTACTTTCAAGATTCAAGTCTTTCTCAACCCAATTCCAAGAAACTCAAGGTCTTAGTTATGTGGTTTTCAACCACTGGGTCCTTTCACCCATGGTGCCCAATACCCCATCTCTACGAAAATTACATGTTACCAAGTTGTGTGTCTTACGGGTATTATTCATTAGTGATTGTGATCATATACTATATTGTGGTTTCATGAAAGTGTGATTGAAAACACATGTTTACTTATTTTAAGTCTATATAATGAGATAATTAGCCTATTATGATTATGTATGTTTTAAGTTATAGAACTATGATCTCTCTTGATATTTGATGGGGGCTTCTCAATATATTTTACATGAGGGTTTTACCAAGTATTGGCGGGATGATTTAGATTAGAATTTCTCACATGATTTCACACTTGAATTGTATGGTTTTATACAAGCATAACACACCTGCCAAGTGTTTGATAAAATATCCGATTATCGATTGTCGAGTCATTGAAGGTCTAATGAATGTCTTATGTGTTAAGTGACTTTACGATGATGAAAGGATTGTTCATATGAGTTGTTTCCATGAAAAGTACTTATAGTTTTGTAAGTTGACCAAGCCTATTTAAGGAGCTGATACCTCAATAACCATGGATGGTAGGGTAAGACAACCATCAACCAATTGAAGGTATGATACCTCAATCACCATAGATGGTAGGGCTAGACAACCATCAACTAGCTAAGGGATTGATACCTTGACCTCTATGATGGAGGGAGTATGTCCGTCAACCATATTAAGTGGTTGATAGCTGGACCACTATGATGGAGGGTGTGATGTCCATCAACTAGTTAAGGGGTTGATACCTTGACCATTATGATGGAGGGTATGATGTCTATCAACCAGTTAAGGGTTGATACCTTGACCACAATGATGGAGGGTTTGATGTCCATCAACCAATTGGGGCGTTGATATCTGATGTTGATGGTCACGCTCTAATAAGAAAGCAGTCACTATCTGTAATTAACATAATCGAGGTTAGGGTCGAATCCACAGGGAATAAAGTTCTTGATTACAAGACTTCACTACTAATCATTTCTAGTATTTATGACTACATTCTCTAAATGGGGGGAGGGGGGTTTGTTATTCAAGAACAAACTAAAATAAACACTTACAAAAATGCAAGTAAACACTCAATTTTGGGAACAACTTGGGAATTGTGTTCCCCATCGTTCTTCGACTTGATTACCTTAGATACATAACTATAATTGGTGAGTTGCATACGGGATGATAAATTAGGTTATTCCAGCCCTCTTGTGAAGGTGAAGGTCGAATTTCACTATGACATTTGGTCGGCCACCATGGCGTGCCAACTAACCATTGCCAACAGTCCCAGTCAACCTCCCCTTAGTCAGGTTTGGTCGATTAGATGGGAACACATCAATCGAATTCTGTCATTTACTACCCTTTTCCTATTCATCACTACCTTGGTCGGGATCCTGATACTAGGCGGGCTTTGGTGTTGGCTACAACCAAAAAACAATAAAATTGAAGGGAAATAGATAATACATGCAATACTCCAATCATAGAAATGCAAGAAAATTAGGTTATTTCAAGTCAACTACCTATGGTTTCCACAACCCCAAGTTATAGGTGCTTAGCTACTCATGGCTAAATCAAAACACATAAGACTGCATATAATAGACATAGTTGATAGTTTCACCAATAAAAATGAAGGGGATATGCACCACTAGATACAAACCCACAAGCTTGATTGATCACCAATAAGTACAAGGCAAGATTTGCAATCCCCAAAATGGGTTTTCCAACAAAGAACAAGAATCTACCCCAAAAACCTAAGAAAAGCTTCAAAATGTAGCTATGTAATGTCTACTGGTCGAACACCTTTCAAAAATCTAACTTAAGCTATATATAGTGTTTATAAAATAACCCTAGAATTTATACAGAAAAGACAACTAAAAGCTGATAAGTCTCGTAGTTATGACTCACTAGATGACTTACGAGTCATAGTCTAGGTCTCGTATCAGGTTCTCTGCTTCTTGGACTGAACTGGTATGACCCATAGCTACAAGTCATCGCTTGGGCTATGACTCGTATGTTTATAGCGTAGGCTTGGTCTTCAATTTTTTTCCAACATTTTCTTTCTCTGATTCTTGCTACAAGTCCACCTATAGGAGTCGTAGTGTGTCTCACGACTCATAGGCTGGGCTCTTAGGGGAGACCTACTCTTGGCAAATTTCTGATTTTTGGTCTCTAATTCTTTCTATGATACAACCTACGACTTGTAGGTGGGCTCGTGTGGCCTATACTTCAGCAAAATCTGCAAGTTTTTTTAAAAATCACGCCAACCTAACTTTTCTACAAGATTAACACAAAAACACATCAAAACACTAGAAAGTCACTTTAAGAACTCACAAAATCCCTTGTTTCAAGCACTAAATATGAAATATTTTGACAGCACATCAAGACCCTTAAATTAGAATTGTTGCTTGTCCTCAAGCGACAACTAAATCTATGCAGACAAAGAGAAAGACATAGTAACTATGTTAATGGCATATATATAACTCTTTTGATTTAGGTACCCAACTACTATTTTCAAAATAGGATTGTGAACTTATTTAGCAAATAATAACATAATGAGATACCTGAGAATCCAACTATGACAAGCTAAGGAGCATCAACTATCCACAATTGCTTGTATAGTCATATGCTACTCAAGTAGTGTAAATGCCCTCATTGGAAAGAAGTCCCTCATACTCACTCAAAAGCATTTAGAATTCAGGGACTGAGGAAGCATTCTCACTCTTAAAATTAAAATTGAATGCCTACTGACTAACACTATAGGCTTGCCTCTATACTCTTGTTTTGGCTTGGTGATAAAGCGGAGTTGCACTTTAGGACTTATAGGCTTGTAACACAGGTTCAAGGTGCTTTGGTGTGGTATTTTTGGGAAAGTAGTGACTAAAAGCTATCCTTGAACCATGCTTACCAACACTTTTTGCTTTCATAATACCACCCTTTTAAATCAATCCATGTTTATTCTCCTATTTTGAACTTTTCTTGAGTGCTTCATTTCTCATGCTTTTTCATTTCTTTCTTAATTTTCCAATCAAGGTTCACATGTTCAAGGATAGACTAGAGCCAATATCAAGGAATTTTATCAAACAAGGTTAAGCTAGCAAGGTATCAAGAAAGAATGAATACATGATAAGCTCAAAAGTTTGGAACAAGGGACTCACTCACTCATCTAGTGGGTCATTTAGGCTAAGAGTGGCTTCACTCAAGGAACAAAGGCCTAAGATTCTTTCCATATCCACCATATCACCAAACCAACTTTAGAGTAACAAGGCAAGTTCTAGGTCCATACAAGATGCATGAATGCAGCAAAATATGCTCACAGCACAAATGACAGTTACATCCATAATCAAGTATAGACTAACAGGTCATGCTTTCAGTCTAAGCTTACCTTCATAATATCAGAATAAACATTGCCAGATACTAAAACTATAGGAATGCATATATAATCACAACCTCAAAAATCTTGAGGGTACGCAATTTTTATCAAAAGTTTAAAGAATAGTTAAGAATCATATATATGCCAACAAATAGTGTTACTATGCATTTGCAAATTATTTATACTTCCGAAAACATGTTGGTTCAATAGAAAATTAAACATCCACAAGGAAAAAGAAACACAGCAAGAAAACCTTGGATAAAAAATAAGGGAAGTTATGGACTTGCGGCTACTCAAACTTCACCTTAATCCATAATTTCCATCACCCCACCAAAATAGGGTACTTTGTCCTCAAAGTAACAACACAAAGAAAAGACAAACATATGAAAACATAAACATAGATATACATATACTCAAAACTAATAGTTAACAAAACCACTATCCAAAACCAAAGTAAAAGCATTATCCAACAAGAACATCCACCAAAACTAAAATAAAAACAGTATTGTCTAACAAAAGGACAGAGTATCCATAACGAAAAGTAAGAGTTTGGTCAAAAGTGGTCAAACATCACGGTGCTTATGCACCAATCTCGGGTTAGCCTGCGGGGTCTTGGGTTTGCCTCTCCTCTATAGCATACCAGAAGTACCCTCTTCAGGTGGGATGTGTCGTGCTCACTCTCTCTGAATAGCCGCCAATAAAAGCGACTCCTGCACCACCTTCTCTGGTATAGGCTCCTCCTCTTCAGGTCTTGGCCTCTTTGGGGTCAACTCTAGATCAACATGCTCATGGGGTCTCTTCCCTCGGGTGTTCAGATGGTCGATGAGCCAATCAAATGCCTCGTCTCCTATCGGTGCTCCCTCCTAGGCTGGAACAAGGGCTGCCAATATCTCTAATAAGTCGGCCATGAATTCAGCCAATTCGTCAATAACTATGCTCACATCAGCAGGCCTAGCTCTCTCAAGCCTCTTGTGAACTCTGGCCTCAAATGCACAGACCCTGGCATCCACTACTTGGAATCTCTCATCAACCAAATCTCGAGCATATTCCTTCATCCTCTCCTCAAAGTCCCAAATAGTTTGATCAATAAATGGCAGGACCAACACTGATAGCTGACGTAGCCTACCCTCTATTACAATCACCCTATGCAATAAAGCCTAAAATGCAACAGCAGAGAAAAGAGGGACAACCTGTAAAGAAGGTGTTGCTGGTGCTGGAGAGCTAGAGGATAGTGTAGAGTTGATCTCAACTATAGGTGTGGGCTCTATAGTAGCTGGCGTAGTGCCGGTAGTAGCTGGAGGTGAACCTTAGTCTGAGGCTCTGCTGAGAATAGATCTATGATAGCTAGAGGAGCTGCTCATGGTAAGGCCACTGGGTTCTCATCAGCCTTTATCAGGCAGGGATCCATAGTGCGTGTGGCCTCTATATGAGGTTCCTGGTGAGAGCCAATAGGAACACCTGCTGCACTGCATAGTCGATGAATCAAAACTGGAAATGGAAATGAGATGCTCGTCTGAGCTGCAGCCTCATGAATCTTCTCTGAAATGATCCGTGCCCAATCTATAACATGCGTAGTTAGAAGGCTAGCCAACAATACAACTCATTCAAAGGTGATCACATTATCCCTAAAAGATGGCCTAATACGCAAATGGATAATGGACCACCAGAACATGGCCTGGTATTAGACATGGACTTTTATTATAAGATGTGTGTGGCTAGTAACTCATGTTGGCTCAACACCCTCCTCACAAATCTGGCTAGCAATCCACCATAGAAGCTCCGTTCTAGCCCTGATGTCCTTCCTAATCACCGCGGTCCTCATCTTCTCAATATGGATTTCGTACTCCGTGATGGACTGAGGGGCTATATAAGTAGGCCCAAACTGCACTCATTGGATCATCTCCTCTGAGATATCAACTCTTCTCCCCTTGACTGTCACGACCGGTAGCCTCGGCTGCTCAATTGGTCTATTGTTCTTCAACAACCCCCAGTGAAGTGTAGTATGGTACGCCGCATAGAACTCACGGACTACATAAGGGGAATATTTTCCCAACTACTATGTGGCCCATCTTAGTCCGTGCTTATCCAACCCAGCATCCAATCCGGGCACTGTATCAAAGCTTGAGGCATTTAGCCTGGACTCCTCATGAAATTGGTAAAGCAACTTGCCTTACCCCTTAGGCTCCAACCCTTGATCACATATTTCCTTCATCCCAAGGATGCACCATCTACGATCAGCTAGGGGCTATGACTAGACCTCCTCCTGCTGTGAAGTGCTCTCTGATTCTGACTCTGAACCCGAGTGTGAGGGGGTCATTTGTGGCAAGCTGCCATCTGACCCATTTCTGTTGCCCTGTTGTTCCTCTTCTTCAGATTGGGAGGAAATACTCACTTCCACGGGTGTATGTGCTGCATGTGCCCGAGTCTGAGGTTTGTTGTCCTTTGAGTCTAACCTGACTTTGTGGACTTCCACTGAGCCCTTGGAGTGCTGGATTTCAGAGGATTCCTCCTACAACCTTCATTGTAGAGCTTGAATTGCCTGTTTGTCTTTTGGAGGCACGGTATCAATTAATTAGAGAAGTAAACAAAAGTGTAAGAAATTAAAAACTATATTGAAAACCCTAGAATAGTGCCTTCACCGGAATCTTGGCCAAAAAATGACGTAGATAGTTAGGTTTTTTATCGAAAAAGGTGACATGTGTGGCTGAGATGAGTTTTCCATCGCATCTTAGGGTTTAAAAATGAATTTGGGGGTTAATTTTATTTGACCCCCTTTTGTATTAAACTGGGTAGACTTTTAAAAAGCTACAGATCGGGGCTACGAGACCCTGAATACGACCTACGACTCATAAGTTGCAGTCTTGTATCAGCCCCAACACTTATTAAAAATTTAGGAATCATATTGGGCACTACAAACCCTACTTACGACTCATAAGGTGTCCTACAAGTCATAAGGTTGGCTCGTAGTATATGTACAAACTCTTGATACTCACTAATTCCCTCTACAATATATGACGACGAGTTGTAGTAGAGTCTACGACTTGTACACCTGCTCGTATAAGCTGTTCTAGGTCCCATTTTTTTCAGATCTTCAGTTCTTACAATTCTTACCTGCAAACCAAGTCTCAAAGCACAGAAATTCTCAAAAATATTACAATTGCATTATTGTCTTCTAATTTATAACAAACAACAACTACTACCCTTTTTCTCAAATAAACAAATAATCATCACTTGCCTCATAGGAGCGCTTAACATCATGGCTTAATTTTGTCATCATCCCTCATAAACAATCATCAAAGGTCCACACCTTGCTCTTGATCTCATCCACATGTTTCGTGGGTTGGTGAATATCAAACACAACCTTAGCATCATTCACCCTAAATCGAAGTTGACCCTAATCCATATTCATTACACTCTCCCAGTGCCCAGAAAAGGTCTCTCCAAAATGATGGGTACCTCAAAATCAACCTCGTAGTCAAGAATCAGGAAATCTGCCAAAAAAATAAATATACCAAATTTAACAAGCACATCCAGCAGGATTCCCTCAGGTTTGTTAATGGTTTGATCTGCCATGAGCAACCTCATTCTCGTCGGGGTTAGAGTTCCAAGGCCAAGCTTTTTGAATACGGCAAGAGGCATTAGATTGATGCTATCTCCTGAGTTGCATAGTGCTCTTGCAAATTCAACGTCACCAATGGTGCAAGGAATGGTGAATGTGCAGTGTCCTCACGCTTTTGCACAAGGCATTTGGTCATGATCACACTATATTGTCGGAGCTCTTGTGAAAGCTCTTGGATCAAAATGTGTTTCTTCGTTACCAAATCCTTCATATATTTTGCGTATTCAGGAATTGTCTCCAAGGCCTCCAAGAGAGGAATGTTGATGGCTAGTTGTTTTAACATTGACAAGAAATGCTTGAACTTTCCATCTTCTTCCTTCTTTTTAAGACTTTGTGTGAAAGGTGGAGGAGGTTTTGAGATGGATTTCACTTTTTCATGCTCTCTCATCTCTTTTTGTTGCATCCCAACACCCTATGGATCTTCTCCCTAAATGAAGACTTCACCACAAAGGCCCTTCTCATTAACTTCATCCACAATTACAAGCATAGGGGATCTATGGTGCTCTTACCACTCCTAATCATCACCGCCATGAAATGCCCTTCATTCTTTGGGTTTGGAACTGTATTGCTTGGTAGGGTGCCCTTTTGGTGCTAATTCAGTTGTGAAGAAACTTGTCCAAATTTTTGCTCCAGCTGGTTGATTGCCACTGAGTGAGACTCTATCTTTTGATTAATACTTGAGCTATCTACTTTCATTCCCTTTAAAGTCTCATCTTGATGGTTTGCTCCTTGAACAAACTTTTGAACATATCTTCGATCCTTGAGTTGCTTGATCTGATATCATGATTGTGTGGTGGCACATAAGGACCATTCTTGTAGCCCTCTCTTCTCTCCTAATCTGTGTCTGGCACTCTCTCTCTCTCATAGTATCCACCCCAGTTCTCCCTATACATCCCATCACAATTGATGTTCTGACCTTGATTCCTGGAACCCTGCCTCCAATAGTCAGGATTGGACCCTTGGGGTTGTTCCGAAAACCCACTGCTTGGTTTCCTACAGAACATTCATCTTCATCAAAGAATGGATCATCATAGGAAGGAGCCTTTGGAGGTTGGTGAGTGACTGCATGGACGCTTGCTTGGTTTTGCTTCAAGACTAGGTCCATGCTTATGTGAAGTTGAGCAAGTTGCTCCATGATCTCTTCGTTTACCTTTGCTTACTCATTATTGTTATTAACCACACAAGAAGGTTTCACCACACCTTGCTCTCATTGCCCCCATGCTCTATTTATTTGACCACTTGTTCCATTCTTGCGGCTATCAATGCAAAAGGTTGGTCTAGAAATATGCCTCCCATGATTGTATCGACGCAAGCTTCACTATTCTCGTCAAGTGCTCGATAGAAAATCTCGACCAAGGCATTATTGACAATCCTGTGATTGGGAACCATCCTCAAGCATTTAGTGAACCTCTCCTATATTGTGCTAATAGAATCACTTGATAATTGCTCAAAGTTGTTGATTAGGTTCGGGAGCTTCAACTTCTTAGATCTTGGGAAGTATCTTTCAAGGAATACCCTATGAAGTTCAGCCCAACTTGTGATAGAGCCCGGAGGAAGCTCAGACAACCATACAGCTACGTTGTCAGTCAATGACAGTGGAAACACTCTTAATCCAATAGCATTAAGAGAAAGGTTTTGTGTCCCTATGACACTTTCACACAAAAACAACATTATGAAGATGATGGTAGGGATCCTCGAAGGTAGCCCTGTGAATAGACTATGGTTTTGGAGCATTTGGAGCAATCCACTCGATACTGTGAACTTAGTACCTGTCAGTAAAGGAGGTAGTACTATTGCACCGGTAATATCCATAGCCATAGAGTTCAATCGACATTGATTTCATCCATAAGCATTTTCATTAAAGTCCCTGAGCTGTGGCCTGTTACCCCTTTGTGAAGGATTCTCTTCTTTATCCATATTTTAATTCGTATGCACGTTCTCCTTAACCTCAATGTCCTCATTCACTTGAGCTATTCTTCTTGGTAGTCAATAGATCTTCAAATTTAGTAGAGCTAAGGGATTGCCTTGGCTCCTTGTGTTGGGTATACAACCTAGTATTCCCCGCCAAAGAAATCAAACAACAAAAACAAAAACAAAAGTAAAGTATAAGAGACTCTAGAAATGAACACTAGAACTAACTAATAGTGAAATCAAATAAAAACCTAGCCATATTCCCCAGCAATGACACCATAATTTTTGATAATGATGGTCACGCTTCAATAAGAAAACGGTCACTAGCAGTAATTAACCTAACCAAGGTTAGGGTCGAATCCACAGGGAATACAAGGCTTGATTACAAGACTTCACTACTAATCATATCTAGTATTTATGACTACAATCTCTAAATGGGGGAGGAGGGATTGTGATTTAAGAAAAAATAAAACAAACACTAACTAAAACACAAGGAAACACTCGATATTGGAAACAACTTTGGAATAGAGTTCCCATTGGTTCGTCAACTTGATTACTTTAGGTACACAATTATAATTGGTGAGTTTCATGTAGGATTATAATTTAGGTTCTTCCAGCCCTCTTGTGAAGATGAAGGTCGAATTTCACTATGGCGCTTGGTCGGCCACCATGAACTACCAACTAACCATTACTAATAGTCCAAGTCAACCTTCCCTTGGTCAAGTTTGATCGATTAGATGAGAACATATCAATTGAATTCTTTCATCTACTTCCCTTTTCCTATTTGTTAACACCTTGGTCAGGATCATGATAGCAGACGAGGTTTGGTGTTGGCCATCACGAAAAAACAATGAAAATGAAGTGAAAAAGATAATACATGCAAAAGCCCAATCCTAGAAATACAAGAAAACTATGTTATTAACTACCCATAGTTCCCACAACCCCAAGTTGTGGGTGCTTAGCTACTCATGGCTAAAGCAAAACACACAAGAATGCATATAATAGACATACTTTAGAGTTTCACTAACAACAATGAAGGAGATAGGCACCACAAGTGGCGAACCCACAAGCTTGTTTGATCAACCATGAGTACAAGGCATGATTTGCAATTGCGAAAATGGGTTTTCCAAAAGAGAACAAGAATATACCCTAAAGATCTAAGAAAAGCTTCAAAATGTAATTGTGCAATGTCTATTTGTCAAACTCCTTTCAAAAACCTAACTTAAGCTATATATAGTGTTTACAAAATAACCCTAGAATTTACACAGAAAAGACAACTAGAAGCTTATAAGTCTCGCAGTTACAACTCGTAGATCATGGTGTCTCGTATCCAGTTCTTGGCATCTTGGACTGAACTAGTACGACCCACGAGTACGAGTCATTGCTTGGGTTATGACTCGTATGTTTATCTCATAGGCCTGGTCTTCTGTTCTTGGTCCAACATTTTGGGTCTCTGATTCTTGCTACAAGTCCACCTATATGAGTCATAGTGTGTCTTTCGACTCATAGCCTGGGCTCGTAGGGGTGACCCTTGCTTGGAAAATATCTAATTTTTGATATCTAATTCTTGTTGCGACACAACCTATGACTCATAGAGTGAGCTACGTCCTATGACTCATAGAGTGAGCTACGACTCATAGGTGGGATCGTAGAGTGAGCTACGACTCGTAGGTGGGCTCGTATGGCCTATTCTTCAGCAAAATCTGCAACTTTTCTTCAAAATCATGCCAACCTATCTTTTCTGCAAGATTAACGCAAAAATACATCAAAACACTAAAAAGTCTCTTTAAGAACTTATAAAATCCCTTATTTCAGGCACAAAATGTGCTGTATTTTGACAGCGCATCAATACCTCAATCACCGTAGATGTTAAGGTATGAAAACCATCAAAAGGTCTCTTTCTACCTATGCATGTTTTACCTGAAGCGTCATTCATACATTTCATATTGTAATTATGCTATATATTGTTTATGATATTGCATTTTGCCTATGTTGCCTATGTTTTGATGCATTGCATCCTACATACTCAGTACATTCGGATGTACTAACGCATACGCTATGCCTATATGATATTACTATGTAAGAACCAGAGCCCCACTCGATTATCCTCCTCCTCCACGTGGCTAGTACGATTTCTCCTAAAGCAAGTTGCTGAGTCCTCAACTCTGAGGACATACTTCTCTTGATTTATGCTACGTATTCACTCTTATGATTCTGGAAACTTATGGCTATGAGGGTCAGCCTGGAGATTGTCTTGTCCCCCGCTCCTCTCTATATATTAGAGGTGTTGTTGGAACCTTATGATAAGATAATGCTACACTATTGGCTAGTGATGTTTCTATGGTATCAAAGATGTCCCTTATCCTTGTATTTCCCTTTTTTCATCTATTGTTGTTTTGTAATTGCTTCAGTGACCTAGGATGTATAATGATTTGCTAAAAGACTTGTTTGGGACCCCTTCGGGTTTCCCATTCACCGTGTCATGTCTAGGCCCTAGATCTGAGTCTTGACAAACTTGGTATCTGAGCACTAGGGTGTTAATGGTTCTTGGCATCCAACACATTGTGTTAATTAGAGTCTTTTTGTGGTTGTGAAGTGATACAACTATGAGCAAGGGGCTTTGAGGTGCTCTAGGAAATGTTTCCCTTCTTCTAACTTTATGTCCTACTGTAGAATTTAGTTTAGGTTTCCTTTCTAACAAATGTTCTTTTCCATACTAGATCATGCCTAACACAAGAGAAAGTAGATCCTGCACTCCCGAAGAACAACCGGCTCATGAAGAGTTTCGGGATGCTATTGTCATTCTAGCCCAAGCCATGACCATTTAAACCAACCAAAGGGTCCAAGCCCCTCATGTTCTTACCCCATCATCTAAGGTTAGGGATTTCATAAGGATGAACCCAGCAGAGTTCAATGGGTCTAAAGTAAATGAAGACCCTCAAGAATTTATTGATGAAGTGTACAAAGTATTATCTATTACGGGGGTGAGTTCGGAAGAGAAGGCAGAGTTGGTGGCTTACGAACTTAAAAAGGTGGCCCAAATATGGTATACTTAATGGAAGGAGAAGAAGGGGAATAATGATGTGAACCTTTGGGAGGAGTTTCAGGAGGCGTTTCTCAATCGCATTTCCTTCTTGAGCTAAGGGAGGCCAAGATGATGGAATTCATGAATTTGAAGTAAAGGTCAATGAGTGTGAGAGACTATACCATCAATTTCAACCAACTCTCTAACTATGCTCCCCCAATTGGTGGCCGAGCCAAGGTCTAGAATGAAACAGTTAGTGATGGGTGTATTCGATTGGGTGAATGAAGAATGTTATGCCGCGATGTTGATGGGTTACATGGACTTGTCCAACCTCATGATTTATGCCGAACAATTGGTGGGGGAAAATATGAGAAAGAGAAGGGGTAAAGAGGCCAAGATGGCCCATTTTGAAGGAAAGTTCCAAAGTCCCAAAGGTAGTGGTGGTGTGGTGTCCTATGCTAGGAGCTCAAGATGTCATAAATGCCATGATGGACCATGCTTGAAGGATACTAATGCTTGTTATGGTTGTGGGGAGATCGGTCACAAGATAATAGATTGTCCTCGTAAATGTAACAAGGATAAAAGTGGTGATGTTGATCAAGGACGTGCTCCAAGATGTATTTGGTTTTACGCTCTATAAAGGAGGAAAGGAGGGGATGGGGTACCCGATGATGCTACCGGTAAATTAAAGGTTTTTGATTTAATGTGCATGCGTTGATATTCTAGGAGTCACTATTTCTTTCATTATTCCTTTGTGTTAAAACGTTTCATGTCTACGTCCCGAATGGTTATGTGGGTCTTTTGATGTCTACCCCCCCTCCCCCCTATTAATGAGTCTATGGTGGCTAGAAAGTGTATAGGAGGATTACCCCGTGCCATTATTGCATAAAGCATTATTTTGTGATGTTATTGAACATGGCATGGAAGATTTGAGTTTATCCTTAGGGTGGTTGGGTTACATGCATATCATGCTTCCATTGGTTGTAGAACCCATAGGGTTAATTTTCAATTTTCTAAGGAGTCCGCACTTGAGTGAGAATGTTGTGTAGTGGTAAGTACGGTTAGATTCATTTCTTCTCTTAGGAGAATGTTGTGAAGTGGTAAGTACGAGTAGATTCATTTCTTGTCTTAGGCTTTAATTGATTTTTCAGGTTGCATTTATCATCCCTAATGTTTAGGGATGCTGAGACTAAAACCCTTCCAATTGAGTCGGTTCAGATAGTTGATGTGTTTCATGGTGTCCATTCCAATATTTTGAATTTGTTTTAATGTCTTTTGCTTGACCTATGCCCCAATAACATTTGTGGATATCATGAATAGGGTCTTTAAACCTTACCTTGATATTTGTGGGGTAGTTGGTGGTTGGTATATTGATTTATTTATGGAATGAAGAAGGGCTTGTGAGTCATTCAAGGGAAATGTTGCAAGGTTTGAGGGATGAGAGGTTGTTTATAGTTACGATAAGGTTGACCTTGAGTAACAAAATAGTGGTTAAGGAAGTACACCAGTTGACTAGGTTGGGAATGAGGTTGGGTAAATTTGAGAATGAGGGTTTACTCCTAAGGGGTAGATGGTGGCTTTAGGAACTAAGGTAGAGTATATGTGTATAGGGTTGACAATCAAGCTCAAGGTGTAGGGGTCCTTATAGGGAGTTGAGGAGAATTAGTAAGGTGGCCTACGAATTGCAGTTGCCTATGGAAAGTTGAGGAGATGTGTTCGTGACCCAAGTGTTATAGAACTGTTTGAGGTTATTGGTGTTGTGGAGGATGAGTTGTCTTAGGAGAAGGTCCCGGTAGAGATATTGGATGGATAGGTAGGAAGGTTGATTAGTAAGGATGTAGTTCTCGTCAAGGTCCTTAAGAAGAATCGTCATTTTGAAAGTGCCACATGGGAAGCCGAGACGGACATGCTAAATCAACATCCATATCTCATACACTCTACACAAGCCTAAGGTACTAAATTAAGTCCCCCTATATGATTTAAAGTCTTAGGTTTCGACCCTTATGTTATTTGCACGCGTTCTTGTTTATGTTAATAAGCTTATGGTGATTTTCGATGTTCATGCTAAGACATTTTTTGGAAATAATGTTTAAGTGCATTTGTTGCATCTATGTTGGGCCAAAATTTTCATGATCACTTTTCTTGTGTATGTTTCATTAACATTCTGAGATGAATGTTCCCAAGGGGGAGATATTGTGACACCCGTACTTCCATGCTCTTATATATCTATGTTTCAAGCCTCATTTTTTTTAGGTGAGGAGCGTATTAGGGTCGTGGGAGACTTTTAGTACTTAGACGAGCTGAAGACTTCCCTATGACTTGAGTTATAGGCATTGGTTTATGCAAGGGTCAGCTTTAAACGAGCATAACTTTTAGCAGATTTGGAATTTGACGACCCACGACATGTGAAATCAAGTATCTTTGAGTAAGCTTTCTAACTCACTTGGTTTCACCTAATTTTGAGTTCGGGTGAAGGAGTTATGGCCGTTTTCGTGAGACCCTCTAGTGCAGAACGACAGGGGCACCTTGACAGGTAGTGGGGCTTTGGATGGGCCATCAGGGCTCCCTTGAGCTGGAAAAGACCATTTTCGGTCCAAGGAATGTGACATGGCTAGTGGTATGGGTCGTGTGGCTAGCCACCGACCATGTGGCTAGCATTGTGGTGTATGCAAGTGAAGCCTAGTGAGAGTGAAGGAGTTTTTGGACAAGCGTTGTGCCACATCCATCTGCAGGGGCAATGGAAGTCTCACGAATTGTGTCCCTTAGCATGGGGTCTAGCAAAATTATTTTTCACCAAGTGTGGTTCCACGGACCTCTACACGGACTGTGTAGCTTCACATGGTGCATGGATGTTCCCGTTTGGGTGGCGAGAAGTGAATTTTTCTAAGTGTTCCAACTTCACGTTTTGGACCAAGTATCACGTCACGGGCACTCCACACGGCCCGTGATGTGCCACACGACCCATGAGGCCTTCAGTGGGGAATCACTTTGCCAATTTTTTCATCCGTTAACTATTGGCGTTTTCATGAATTTAATCTATTTTAATGACCTTTTTATACTTCCAATGCTATCTTAACCTCCCTAAAAGACCTAAATCCTATTCAAAAGGATCAAAGTCATTACTCTCGTCTCGAATACACTCTCAAATTCTTTCAAGAGCCTCCATCAAAACCCCAATAGAAATTCAAGGGAACTCAGGAGCAAGGTTTGTACTCGAAGACCTCCTTCCAAGCTTCAAGTCTTTCTCTACCCAATTCCAAGAAACTCAAGGTCTAAGGTATGTGGGCTTCAACCATTGGGTCTTTTTACCCATGGTGCCCAATCCTCCATTTCTACGAAAATTACATATTCCCAAGTTGTGTCGCTTATGGTTATTATTCATTAGTGATTATGATCATATACTATATTGGGGTTTCATGAAAGTGTGATTCAAAACATATGTTTACTCAGTTTAAGTCTATACCATGGGATGATTTTCCTATTATGATTATGTATGTTTTAAGCGATAGAACTATGATCTCTCTTGACATTTGATGGGGGTTTTCAACGTATTTTACATGATGTTTTTACAAAGTATTTGTGGATTGATTTACATTAGAATTTTTCATATGATTTCAATCTTTAATTGCATGGTTTTATACAAGCATAACACAACTGCCATGTGTTTGATAAGATGTCTAGTTATGGATTCTTGAGTCATTGAAGGTCCAATGCATGTCTTATGAGTTAAGTGACTTTATGATGATGAACAAAATATTTATAAGAGCTTTTCCATGAAAAGTACTTATAGTATTGTAAGTTGACTATGCCTTGTTGTAGAAGTGATGCCTTAATCACCAAGGATGGTCGTGTAAGAGAACTATCAACAATTGAGGTGTTGATACCTCAATCACCATGGATGGTAGGTTGAGAGAAAGATCAACCAGCAAAGGGGCTGATACCTTGAACACTATGATGCAGAGTGTGATGTCCATCAACCACGTTAAGGGGTTGATACCTTGATCACTATGATGGATGGTGTTATGTCCATCAACCAGTTAAGGGGTTCACACCTTGATCACTATGATAGAGTGTGTGATGTCCATCAACAAGTTAAGGGGTTGATACCCTGACCACTATGATGGAGAGTGTGATGTCTATCAACCAATTGGGGGTCGATACCTCAATTCTCATAGATGGTAGGGTGTGACAACCATCAAGAAGTCTCTTACTACAAATGTAATATGTTCTAAATATGCATGTTTTACTTCAAACATCATTTATACATGTCATATTGTTATTATGCTATCCATTGTTTGTGATAATGCATTTTTCCTATGTTGCTTATCTTTTGATGCATTGCATTGTTCATACTTTATACATTCAAATGTACTAACGCATACTCTATGCCTACATGATGTCATCATGTAGGAATCGGAGCCCCACATGTTCAACCTCCACCTCCACGTGGCTAGTAGAATTTCTCTTAAAGTAAGTTGGTGTGTCCTGAACTCTGAGGTCATACTTCTCTTGATTTATGCTATGTATTCGCTATTCTTATGTTGGAAACTTATGGCTATGAGGGTGACCTGCAGATTGTCTTGGCCCTTGCTCCTATCTATTTATTAGGGAAACCTTATGATATGGTAATGCTACACTATTGGCTAGTGATGTTTCTATGGTATCAAAGATGTCCCTTAGCCCTGTATTTCTCTTTTTTGATCTATTGTTGTTATATAATTACTTCATCCACCCATGATGCGTAATGATATTCTTGGAGGCTTGTTTGGGGCCCTTTTAGGTTTCCTATTTGCTATGTCCCGTCTAGGCCCTAGGTCTGGGTGGTTCCAAACTTGGTATTAGAGCACTAAGTTGTTAATGGTCCTCGACATCAAATACACTGTGTTAATTAGAGTCTTATTCATGGTTGTGAAGTGCACCACGACTATGAGCAAGGGGCAATGAGACATTCTAGGAAATGTTTCCTTCTTCTAACTCTATGTCATGATATAGAATTTAGGTAAGGTTTCCCCTCTAGTGATTGTTCTTTGCCATGCTAGATCATGCCTAACACAAGAAGAAGAAGATCTCGCACTCCCGAAGAACCACCGACTCATGAAGAGTTCCGGGATGCTATTGCCATGCTAGCTCAAGCCATGACCAATCAAATCAACCAAGGGACCCAAGCCCCTTATGCTCCTGCTTTGGCATCTAGGGTAATAGATTTCATGAGGATGAACCCACTGGAATTAGATGGGTTTAAAGTGGATGAGGACTATTAAGAATTTATTGATGAAGTGTACAAAGTGTTATCTATTATGGGTGTGAAGTAGGAAGAGAAGGCGGAGTTGGCGGGTTACCAACTCAAGGGGGTATCATAAATATGGTATTCTCAATGGAAGGAGGAGAAGAGGAACAACGATGTTATCCTTTGGGTGGAGTTTAAGGCGGTGTTAATCAACTGCATCTGCCTTTTGAGCTAAGGGATGCCAAAATGATGGAATTCATGAATTTGAAGCAAGGTTCAATTAGAATAAAGGAGTATGCCCTCAATTTCAACCTGCTCTCAAAATATTCCCCCCCAATTAGTGGTCGAGCCAAGGTCCAGAATGAATAAGTTACTGATGGGTGTATCCTATTTGGTAAATAAAGAATATTGTGTTGCTATGTTGGTAGGTGATATTGACTTGTCCTTCCTCATGAATTATGCCAAACAATGGGAGGGGGTAAAGATGAGAAAGAGAACAGTTAAGGAGGCCTAGAGGGCCCGTTTTGTAAGAAAGTTCCAAAGTCCCAAAGGTGGTGATGGTGTGGTGTCTAATCTAGGTGCCTAACATGTGGTAAATGCCATGATGGCTCTTCTTGAAGGATAATAATGCTTGTTCTAGTTGTCCGGAAATGGGTCACAAGATAATAGATTATCCTCGTAAACACAACAAGGGTAAAGTTGGTGATGTTGATTAAGGGGGTTCTCTAAGACGTAATTGGTTGTATGCTCTTCAAAGGAGGCGAGCAGGGGATGAGGTTCCCAATGATGCTATTGGTATGTTAAAGGTTTTTGATTTGATATGCATACGTTGATATTTCGCGAGTCGCTATTTCTTTCATTATTCCTTTGTGCTAAAATGTTTCATGTGCTTGTCCCAAATGGTTATGTGAGTCTTTTGATGTCTGCCACCCCCCCCCCCCTATTAATTAGTCTATGGTGGTTAGAAAATCTATAGGAGGATTGCCCCGTGCCATTATTGCATAAAGAATTGTTTTGTGATGTTGTTGAACTTGGCATGGTAGATTTGAGATTGTCTTTAGGGTTGTTGGATTACATGCATATCATGCTTCCATTGGTGGTAGAACCCATAGGGTTAATTTTCAATTTCTGAAGGAGTCCACAATTGAGTGGGAAGATTGTAATGTGGTAAGTACGGGTAGATTCATTTCTTATCTTAGGCTCAAATTGATCTTTCAAGGTTGCATTTATCATACCATAAGGTTTAATGTGTTAAGTCTAAAACCCTTCCTATTGAGTCAATTCTAGTAGTTAATGTGTTTCATGGTGTCCATTCTGATATTTTGAATTGATGGTAATGGCGTTTGCTTGACCTATACCCCGGCTACATTTGGGGATCTCATGAATAGGGACTTTAAACCCTACCTTGATATATATGGGGTAGTTGTTGGTTGGTATATTGGTTTATTTCTCAAATGAAGAAGGGCTTGTGAGTCATTCAAGGGTAATGTTGCAAGTTTAGGGGATGAGAAAGTTGTTTGTAGTTACGATAAATGTGGACCTTGCGTAACAATAGGATGCTTAAGGAAGTACATCTATTGACTAGGTTGGGAATGAGGTTTGGTGGAGTTGAGAATGGGGGTTTATTGCCAAGGGAAAGATGGTGGATTTAGGTACTAAGGTGGGCTATATGTGTATAATTTTGAGAATTAAGCCCAAAGCATGAGGATCCTTATAGGGAGTTGAGGAGAATCTTTAAGGTGGCTTGCGAATTGGAGTTGCCTACGGAAGGTTGAGGAGATGTGTTGGTGACTCAAGTGTTATAGAACGCTTTGTGGTTGTTGGTGTTGTGAAGGATGAGTTGGCTTAGGAGAAGTTCCTAGTGGATATATTGGAAGGATAGGTGGGAAGGTTGATTCATAAGGATGTATCGCTTGTCAATGTCCTTAGGGAGAATCATCATGTTGAAAGTGCCACATGGGAATCCGAGGCGGACATGCTAAAGTGATATCAATATCTCTTCCACTCTACTCAAGCTTGAGGTACTAAATTAAGTTCCCCTATATGATTTAAAGTCTTAGGTTTTGGCCCTTTTATCATTTGCATGCATTCATGTTTATGTTAATAAGCTTATGGTATTTTTGATGTTCATGTTGAGACTTTTTTTGTCAATAATGTTTAAGTGCATTTGTTGCTTCCATGTTGCGGCAAAATCTTCATGATCACTTTTCTTGTGTACGTTTTGTTGACATTCAGTGATATTCTGACACCCCGTACCTCCATTCTCTTATATATCTATGTTTCAAGCCTATTTGTTCAGGTGAGGAGTGTATTAGGCTCTTGGGTGTCTTCTAGTACTTAGACGAGTTCAAGACTTCCATGTGAGTTGAGTTTTTTTCTTTGGTTTATGCAAGGGTCAATTTTAAACAAGCATAAATGGTTCAACTTTAAATGAACATAACTTTTAGCACACTTGGAATTGGACGACGTACAACATGTCAAATGAAAGAAATTTGCGTTAGCTTTCCAACTCATTTGGTTTCACCTCATTTCGAGTTTGGATGAAGGAGTTATTACCTTTTTCATGAGACCCTCCCATGTAGTGAAACCACACGGGAACCTTGACGGGAAGTGGGGATTTGGACGGGCCGTTTAGGATCCCTTGAGCTGGAGAAATCCATTTTTTTCCAAGGCATGTGACACAGCTAATGGCACGGGCCGTCTTGTTTTCCGCTGACCGTCTGACTAGTCATGGGGTGTGTGCAAGTGAAGCCTAGTGAGCATGAAGGAGGTTTTGGACAAATGTTGTGCCAGGGCCATCCATATGGCCGTGGCATGTCTCATGAGTCATGGACCTTAGCTTGGGATTTTGGCAACATTATTTTTCACCAAGTGTGGTTCCACGCACCTCTCACGGACCATGTAGCTTCACATGATCGTGGACGTCCCCGTTTGAGTGATAAGATGTGAATTTTTCTAAGTTTTCCAACTTCCAATTTTTGACATAGTACCACCTCATGGGCACTCTCGTGGAGTGCCACACGACTCGTGAGGCCTTCAGTGGGGCTTCACTTTGCCAATTTTCAATCCTTTCACTAACGACATTTTCATGAATTTAATCTATTCTAATGACCATTTTAGACTTCCAATGTTATCTTAACCTCCTCAAAAAACCTAAACCCTATTTAAAGGGATCAAAGTCATTACTTTCGTCTCAAATACACGCTCAAATTTACTTAAGAGCCTCTATCAAAACCTCAATAGAAATTCAAGGGAACTCAAGAGTAAGGTTTGGACTCCAAGGCCTCCGTCCAAGCTTCAAGTATTTCTCAACCCAATTCCAAGAAAATCAAGGTATAAGGTATATGGGCTTCAACAATTGGTTCCTTTCATCCATGCTGCCTAATCCTCCATTTCTACAAAATATTACATGTTCCTAAGTGGTATTCCTTATGGGTAAACACATATTTACTCATTTTAAGTCTATAGAACGAGATTATTAGCCTAATATGATTATGTATGTTTTAAGACATAGAAATATGATCTCTCTTGATATTTGATGGGGGTTTTCACTATATTTTACTGTAACACCCCACATCTTACTATACTAATAATATACAAATGAAATATGACATGATTTGGTTAAACCAGCGCTAATTTTTAAAAATGTTTGAATCTCGTGTTAATGGGCTATATGTGCATCTAACACTTGAGAGGGTCAGGTGTATACATGTTTTGTGTCGAAGTGAGGAGATTATGACCTTAAAATGAAGTGAGAGAATTGAGGTGCTTGTAGGACATAGGAAGCAAGTAGGTGAGTTAGCTACTTGCTTAGCT
>JAABOM020110560.1:0-24354 GCA_011800125.2 Solanum clarkiae | reverse complement strand
TATATATTATTTTTATTCCATTTTTACTTAGTCTTAGACTACTGGAGACAGAGAACACAAGAGAACACTCATTTGCTTGCAATTTCATTGAACTTTGGGGTTTCAATTATCTTAATTGAGATTGTAATCCGCAGATTCACTAATTCTTGAATAGTAAGTTTTTTTATCATGAATTCTTCATATGGTAGTTGGTTATATTTCTTGAATATGCTAGGCTAAAGCCACCACTAGGGTTGTGGGAACCACAACTAATCGATAAGATAGATGAATATAGGATAAATCGTGAGATTGATTAGCGTATATATCATAGTATTCTTCACTTTAACTTCATCCTTAATGAGTCGATGCATTAGGGTAAGACTGAATTTGTTACATGCTCGAAAGGCATGTAGTGATTAAGAAAAGAGTTCTACAATAGAAATTTGGAGTTTTTAACCTATTCTAAGTACTTCAGAACGAAAGATGAGAGTATTGTGGGGTCGATGATAAAGGTTAGTATGTATAGATTCTGAGACCGAAAGGTAATAAATGAAATACATCTAAGAAGGACCAAAAGGTGAATTAGGTGTTACATAACTTGTTAGATCTTGCATACTCAATCATGAACAAGTTTACGACATAGATTCGACTATCATATTAGATGCCATGGGGAACAAAATCCTAGCTTCACATTAATCGATTAAAGTACAATAGTCTTTGTACTCGTTTGTTATGTTACTTTAGTAATTCAGTTTGAAAAAAAAACCAAACCCCCTCCCATTTACTTTATATATTTTTGTTTCGGGAATAGGTATTACATCTGAAAAGGGTGCTAATAGATTTATTGTCACACATTCCCTGTAGGATCGACCTCAACTCTGGTTGAGTTCTATATTTGATCAATGACCACTTTACTATTCCTCTTGGAGGGTAAATTTGGGCATGTCAAATTTTGGCGCCGTTGCCGGTGAATACAGTGAAGTAATAGTTTATTAGTTGCTACTTTCAGTGTGTAATACTAGTCCCTAGTTTTACATTTATTTCTTGTTTTTGTTCTTTGTAGGGAGTTAGAGTTGCATGCCAAACACCCGAAGCAAGGGTGAACTTATTCACTCGACCCCAAACTTACTAAGACAATTCACAGAATGAATGCCCAAGAATGTAAAGTAGCTAGACAGAGAGAGTTGACTGTGAATCCCGCAGGTGGGCGAAATGATGGTCTGGATGAAGATGACCCTGCTGGTGATGAGGTGCCACCAGCGGCTCCACTTAGATAGGTGCCACTGCCCAGTGTAAGACCCCAAGGGCCTCAATAGCCCCAAGTAGTGAATGATGATGATGAGGGTGCTGGGACAACTGCAGCAATAGTGCTTCCCCCAATGCCTACAGGTGTCAAGTTCACCATCACTAGTACTATGCTGTGGATGCTACAATTGAAAGGGTTGTTCGTCGGAGCAAAAACTGAGGACGCAAATCAATATGTCATGAACTTCTTGGTGACATGTCAATTGACCGATATCCTAGGGTCAGTCAGCAAGCACTTAGGTTATGCTTATTTCCGTTGTATCTTACCGGTGAGGCGATGAAGTGGCTGAATGAACTTCCACATGATTCCATCCGCACGTGGGGAGAGTTAAAAGAAACTTTCTTGGAGAGATTCTTCCTTGGGTCGAGACAGCTGGAAC
This sequence comes from Solanum clarkiae, assembly GCA_011800125.2. Lineage (NCBI taxonomy): Eukaryota > Viridiplantae > Streptophyta > Magnoliopsida > Solanales > Solanaceae > Solanum > Solanum clarkiae. The sequence continues at coordinate 22,690 of JAABOM020110560.1, read as the reverse complement.
ACAGATGACATTATGTCTCACAAGTAGTTGCTAAATGAAGCATTATATGAAACTTGGGAGAGATTCAGGCAGGAGCTTAGCAGTATCCCAATCACCACCTCACAGATGAGCACTTGAAAGCAGTCTTCTACAGGTCTTGCAACTTTGTGATGAAGCCTATCATTGATGTTGCTTGTGAAGGATCATACATGTCCAGAACATTTCCAGACATAATGGTAATCTTGGATCAGGTGGCCAAGAATAACAGAGCATGGTAAACAGAGATGGAGACTACTCTGGGTTCATCTTTGAGATAACTTCGGAATAGTGAAAGGAGGAGGAGCAAGATCAAGACATGGCCTATATGTGGACCCAATTAGACTTTCTGATAAAGCGACTACTAAATGGAGACCTAGAAAAGGTGAAAGTTATGGATATAATGCCTAGGTATGATGATTAATGCTATAAATCTGATGAATAGGAGAACTTCTTAGGCATCCAGGGGGGTTACCAGCCATTCAACATCAATAATCAAGGTTGGAACTATCGTAGTGAGAACTATCAAGGAAATTGGCAGAACAGAGATGGCTACAGGAACCGTGAGCATCAAAATAATGATGGTGGAACCTCAAAATTAGAAGAGATGATGGCAAAGGTTCTTGACCAAGTTGAGTCCAATGAGGTAGGAGTGCGAGACATGAAAGGAGAGATGTTCAATGTTCGATAGTTGGTCAACTCGTATTCCACCTTGATCAAGCAACTAGAGCAGCAGATTGGGCAGTTGTCAGGCTCTTTAAATCAGAGGAAAGCGGGGTCACTCCCTAGTGACACTATTTAGAACTTGAAGAATGATGGTCACTGCATGGCTGTAACCACGAGGATCTGTAAGGCACTTTTTGGCCCTAATGTAGCCAGTGATGCAACTATGGACAAATGTGATGGCAAAGTACTTGACCCTGAGGAGGTGCATGTTGATGATGTGAGTGAAGAGATCATTGTGGCACAAGCATCGCCTGAGATTGCTACAAATTCCCAAGCATTAGACAAACCAGCAATTCGGCCTCTACCAGCCATTCCCAAGCCATCACCACCAGTCCCACAGAGGTTGCAGAAGAAGGTCAAAGATGGCAAGTTTAAGAAATTCTTGTCTATGCTGAAGGAGATATTTGTGAACATCCCTCTAGTGGAGGCACTTGAGCAGAAGTTAGGCTATGCTAAGTTCATGAAAGACTTAGTAACTAAGAAGAGGACAGTCATGATCGAGCTAGCAAACAACTTTCATCACTGTAGTGCGATTGCTATAAGATCTCTTGTTGAGAAGAAGGAAGATCCGGGAGCTTTCACTATCCCTGTACTATTGGAGCCTATGATTTTTCAAGGGCTTTCTGTGATTTGGGTGCCAGCATCAATTTGATGCCGCTGGCAGTTTACAAGCAGTTGGGCTTAGGAGCCCCCACACCTACTACAATGCGTCTACTAATGGAAGACATATCAGTGACGCGGCCTGTAGGTGTGATGTGCTGATCCATGTGCGCAGATTTATCTTTCCTGTGAATTTTGTCATTCTGGACTGCCAGGTGGATTTTGAGGTTCCCATCATCCTTAGGAGACCAGTTTTGGCTACTGGCAGGGCATTAGTAGATGTGGAGCAAGGAGCTCACATTTAGATTAAACACTAAAGAGGTAAAGTTCAGTGTGTGTGCGGCGATGAAGAGATCCAAAGGGGTAGTTGTGATGTCTATTATGGATGTGGATGATGACTATCTTTCTGAAATTCCACTTGAAGAAAGGATAAGTGTCGAGATGCTAGAAGTAGTGTTGATGAACTTCCAGAGGATGGTATCAATTTGCACCATGATACTCTGAATACTTTGCAAGGTAGGGGAACTGGACCATTTGTCCCTAGAAAGTTAGACTTGGACCTGTAGAATAGACCTACACCACCAACCAAACCTTCTATCAAGGAGACTCTGGATATGGACTCAAAGAGCTACCCCAACACTTAAGGTATGCATTTTGGGCACTAATAACACCCTTCCTGTGATTATAGCTGCAGATCTCCAGGAAGACCAGGTGACGACATTGTTGGGGGTCCTCCAAAGGTTCAAAAGCGTTATTGGTTAGACCATTGCAAATATTATAGGGATTCCTTCAGGGATATGCACAAACAAGATCAAGTTGGAGGATAATTGGGTGCCCAACATTGAGCACCAACGCAAACTAAATCCGCCCATTGAAGAGGCGGTAAAAAATGATATTATCAGGTGGTTGGATGCTGAGGTGATATGCACTATTTCTGATAGCAGGTGGGTCAGTACAGTTCAATATGTCCCTAAGATAGGGGGAAGGACAGTGGTGGCTAATGACAAAAATGAGCTGGTCCCTTTGAAACCTGTTACTGGGTGATGAGTGTGCATGGACTATTGGAAGCTGAATAGATGGACCTTGAAGAACCATTTCCCTATGCGCTTCATGGACCAGATATTAGATAGGTTGACAGGTAAAGGGTGGTACTGCTTCTTTGATGGGTACTTGGGCTACAATCAGATATCCATAGCCCTGGAGGATCAGGAGAAGACCACCTTCACGCGCCCATATGACACTTTTGCCTTCAGAAGAATGCCTTTCAGGTTATGCAAAGCCCAACCACCTTCCAGCGATGTATGATGTCGATCTTCTCCAACATGGTTGAAGACACCCTTGAGGTATTTATGGATAACTTCTCTATAGTGGGTGATTTCTTTGACGATTGTCTGTTAAATCTGAGTAGGACACTACAGCGTTGTGAGGAGGCTAATTTGGTGTTAAATTGGTAAAATGCCATTTCATGGTCAAGGAGGGGATAATTCTTAGCCATAAGATTTTTGATAAGGGTATAGAGGTGGATAAGGCAAAGATCGAGGTGATTGAGTGCCACCTCCCACATCTGTGAAGGGGTCCAAAACTTTCTTGGGCATGCCGGTTTGTACCATCTATTTATAAAAGTTTCTCCAAGATTGCACATCCGTTGTGCAAGCTATTGGAGAAGGATTTAAAGTTTTAATTTGAGGATAGTTGTAGGCATGTCTTTGAGACCCTGAAGCAAAAGTTGATTTCTGCACCTGTGGTGGTTGCACTTGATTGGGCTGCCCCATTTGAAGTTATGTGTGATGCAAGCAAAATTGATATAGGTGTTATGCTCGAATAGAAGCACAACAAGATTTTTCACCCCATCTACTATGCCAACAAGTCCCTCAATGATGCTCAAAGGAATTATACAGTGACTGAGCAGGAATTGCTAGTTGTGGTCTACACATTTGATAAGTTCAAGGCCTACTTATTGGGCATAAAAGTCATAGTCCACACCAACCATGCAGCCTTGAGATACCTCATTGCAAAGAAAGATGCTAAGCCGAGGCTGATTAGATGGGTTCTCTTTCTGCAAGAATTTGACTTTGAGGTCCAAGACAAAAAAGGATCTGAGAATCAGGTAGCAGACCACTAGCCTAGGTTGGAGGACGAGTCAAGAGCGAAGGATTGGCTGAACATTGATGATTCCTTACCCAATGAGTAGGTTTTGGCAGCTTTTGTTGACCTTATTCATTGGTTTGCTGATTTTGCTAACTTTCTGGTGAGTGATATTATGCCTGAGGGCGTTAACCCTCATTAGAGAAAAAAGTTTCTTTATGATGTGCATAGGTACTTTTGGGATGACCCATAATTGTTCCGAAAATGTGCATTCCAAAAGTAGAGATGATGAGTATCATGGAGGCCTGTCACTCGTCCTCAGTTGGGGGCCATCATGGTGGTGCCAGGACATCAAAGAAGATTTTGCAATGTGGATACTTCTAGCCAACCATCTACAAAGATGCCCATGACTTGGTGCTAAGGTGTGATCAATGTCAGTGATAGGGAAACATCTCTAGGAATCAAGAGCTTCCCATGACCCCAATTCTTAAAGTTAAAATGTTTGACATCTGGGGCATTGACTTTATAGGTCCATTTGTGAGCTCTTATGGAATGAAGTACATCCTTATGGTAGTGGACTATGTCTCTAAGTGGGTGGCGGCGGTTGCATTGCTGAACAATGAAAGCAGAAGTATGGTATAGTTTCAGAGGTGAAATATCTTCTCCAGATTTGGGACACCCAGAACTATTATTAGTAATGGGGGTTCTCACTTCTGTAACAAGGTCTTCCATATAGTGCTAGCAAAGTATAAAGTTTGATAGCATAAAGTGGCCACACCTTATCACTCGAAGGCGAGTGGAAAGATTGAAGTTTTAAAAAAAGAGATCAAAGAGATCTTGACCAAGTCTGCGAATGTTACCAAAACTGATTCGGCATAAAAGCTTGACAATGCACTTTGGGACGACTTACAAGACCCCCATTGGTATGTCCCCATATTAGTTGGTGTTTGGTGAATCTTGTCATCTACCTGTAGAGTTGGAGCACAAGACACTCTGGGCTTTGAAGAAGCTCAACATGAATTAGGATGAGGCTGTTGACTTGAGACTTGACTAGCTCAATGAGTTAGATGAGTTTCGCCTCCAAGCGTATTAGAGTGCGGCACTCTACAATGAGAGGATAAAGATCCAACACGACAAGCATATTGCTTAATGAACTTTTAGTGTTGGTGATAGTGTCTTATTTTACAACTCCATATAGAGACTTTTCCCAGGTAAGCTCAAGTCTAGGTGGTCTGGCCCATATAAGATTTCCACAGTGTTTCCACATGGCGCAATTGAGCTAGAAGCAGAAAATGGGGATCGATTCAAAGTAAATGGTCAGGGAGTAAGCTAATACTTGGGTGTTGCAGATGAAGCCTCAGTGATTGAGGTCATGCATCTTGACGAAGTCTGAGTGGTCATCATGGTTGTGTCGTGCCACGACATTAAATCAAGCGCTTCATGAGAGGCAACTCATGCATTGTAATAATCCTTATAAAAAAATTAAATTATAATAATTTAATTTATTTTATGTCATTTTTGTCTTTTTGCTTTGTGTGTTCAGGCAGGTATATGTGTTATTTTGGAGTTTGTGGGTGCACGCATAGTAGGAAGCCATGACATAAGACTACACTGGCCAAAAATTGGCAAAGGAGGGTGCCACGTGCACCTTCACGGGCCATGAGGCGTGGGAAGATACATGGTGCCTATCGTGTGGCACCCGCATGGTAACATATTCTATATTCACCAAGTCCTATCTCACGACCGGCTCACACTATCCATGTTAAGTTCAACTACTCGGTCGTTCTCTGTGAAGTGTGCATGTGTCAGGTGAGTCAAAATTGCTCAAGTGTGGGACAACGGTTAGCCAAACGGGCCATAACATATTTTACGACCCATGAAGCCGACCGTGGAGGTGTTGTTGAGCAACGAGGGACCAAGTAAGTGCTAAATTGTTGCAAGTATGGTGCGATGGACGGTCCAAATTGACCGTGCCACGTGACACGGGCCGTGAGACCGTCCATGTGGCAGGTTTAACTAGTCAACACATTTGACCAAGGGTATTTAAAACCCTTCCCTTTTCCCAACTACTTATTCTGAAATTTTCCATTCTCTCTCACAAACCTCCTCTCTCACACACCTCATGACACTCTCTCTTTTTCTCACAAATTCCCTCTCAAAAATCTCAAAAAAATTCAATCTTCTTTGTGACGATTCGTGAGTCTGTTTCACAATTCTAGCTTCATCTAAGTGTGGGTTTCTAATTTTTCAAGATAGTCTTCCCCTCCATTGTTGCTCATCAAGTAAGAACTCAATTTTTTAATTTTCTAGTGTAGATTTTTGTGTGTGTATGTGTAGATTATTGTTCAAAATTGTTTCTTTCTTGGTTTAAAGCATCAACATACATGAAAGTGGTGTTGGGTGTTGCATTTGGTAGTGAAAACTGCCATTGTTTATCTTTTAAGGTTTGTAACCATGATAGTCATGATTTTAGTGGATTTTTGGTATAACATTTTGGGAAACCGAGTTTTATATGCTAGTGCATTGATGGGATCCTGATTAGGTCATATGGAATTGTATGAACTTTTGTATGTGTGCGCATGATGGGCTAAAATTCGGTCAAGGGGATGTCTCACGGCCGTTCACATGGATCGTGTCCTATTTCACGGACTGTGTAATGGCCCGTGACATGTCTTCATCAAGTTACATGACCAAGTCCCTTCTCATAGGCCTCTCACGGACCGTGTCACGCCATACGACTCGTGTAGGGTCCCTTGAGTCCGTATCATTTATGTGATGTAATCTAATTCAATTTTGAATTTAATTCACACATGTTCCTTAAGTGCAATGACCCTATTATCTGGGTGACACCAGTCTTAAGGGTCATTGTCACTTTTAAGGCACAAAGGATGTCTGAGTATCCGTTAGTGCATCAAACTGCTTGTTCCAAAATTTTGAACGGATTTTGTTCATTTGTGATACTTGTAGGTGCTATGGGTCTACACCAAAGATTAATCAGACTTAGTGAAAGGGGTGAGCCTAGGTAAAACCTCCACGACTCCCCAACTGTGTCATCTAGCCATCATGCTAGGAGTGACTCAGGTGATGACTTCTGAAATGCCCCAAAAAGATCCGGAAGTGTGCCTTGAAAATGCCCATAATCGTAATTTCTATATATCTCAAAATCCATGCATGATATTAAAAATCTGACTTCAAATTTTTGATCAGAGGGCAAAATTTAGTATAAGATAGGTTTGACCCTGATTTTAGAAGACCCATAGCGAAATTTCATTTTCGCCAACTTTGCAATTTTCAGTGTGCATCCGCGTTGGCTCCACGACGCACGCCCATCGTGGAGCAGTGTTGTGACTTTCGTATTTTTTAGTTTCATCCTAAGGCATTGGAGTCTTGTCCCCATGCCATTTTATGCGTAAAAACATCTATATGTAGCCATTTTCAACTTTATATCACTCAATACACTCCCAAAACCCTCTCAAACACTTGGCCAAATATTTCATTCAAATTCAAGTGACTCAAGCTTAATTCCGAACCTCAAGAACTTATTTCAAGCATCAAATTCTCATTCAAATCTTTATCAAGAAAATCTCTAAAGTTGAGGTATGTGGGTTTCAACCATTGGGTTCTTTCACCCATGGTGCCAACCTTCCTTTTTATGAAAAATGCATGTTTTCAAGTTGTATTGCTTATGGGTATTATTCATTATTGGATATGATCATATACTATCTTAAGGTTTCATGAAAGGTTGATGTAGAACAAATGTTTACCTATTTTAAGCTTATATTATGAGATGGTTTGTCTATTGTAACTATGCATGTTTTGAGATATGGAACTATGATCTATGATATGATCTGATAGAGGTTATCGATGTACTTTACATGAGGGTTTTACCATGAGTTAGTGAGTTGATTTAGATTGAGTTTTCACATACTATATCACTCTTGAATTGCATGATTTTAAACAAGCATTGTACACCCACCAAGTGTTTGACAAAATGTCTTGTTAAGAAAATTCTTGAGTTATTGATGATCTATTGCATGGTTTATGAGTCAAGTGACTTTATAATAATAAAGGGGATGTATATATGTATTGAATTCATGAGAAGTATCAATAGTTTTGCAAGTTGACTACACTTTGTTAGGGGGTGACATGCCCAATCACCTTGTGAGGGGGTGACAAGCCCTGACCACCTTGTTGGGGGGTGACATGCCCGTACTATCACGTTGAGAGGTATGTACCTCAATCACCTTATTGGGAGGTGACATGCCCATACTACCACGTTGAGGGGTATGTACCTCATTCACCTTGTCAGGGGGTGACGTGCCCGTACTACCACATCGAGGGGTATGTACCTTGACCACCTTGTCAAGGGGTGACATGCCTGTACTACCATGTTGAGGGGTATGTTCCTCAATCACCTTCCAAGGGGGTGACGTGCCTTGGATTTAAGGTAATAGATTGCTTAGTCTATGATGGATATGGTCTCTTCCTACACATGTATTCTTTAGTTGCATGGTTATATGATTTACAAGAACATTTTTTACATTAAGTATTGATCATTCAAGCCATATTGACACTATACTATCACTTGCCTATGATTATGCATTTTGATTAAGATGGGTATGTCGTTTTAGATTATATCTTACATACTTAATATATTCAAACATACTAATGCATACTCTATGCTTATATGATGTTACCATGTTGGAACTGGAGCTCCTCACGATCATCCTCCACATGGCTAGTTTTGGCATCTTGAAGATAAGCTTTTGGTGAGTCCTCAAGTTCGAGGACACCAGCTATGCTTCTCATGCTTTTGTTTACTCTTTATGTTGAACTTTTGATACATTGAGGGTGAGCCTGGAAAGTGTCTTGGCCCCCGCTCAAATCTATGTTTAGAGGTATTTTTGGACAAGTGATGTAATTATGCTATGATCTTGACTCTTGATTGTTTATGGTTATCAAAGACTTCCCTTAGTCCCTTTATCCTTATTTATAACTCTTGTTGTTGTTATTTTGCTTCCATGACTATAGAGGTGTAATTGATATGCTAGGAGGCTTTTTTGGGGTTCCTTCGAATCCCCATTCGCCGTGTCACGTCAAAGCCCTAGGCTTGGGTCATGAAAAAGTTGGTATCAGAGCACTAGGTTGTTAATGGTCCTCGGTATCCAATACACCGCATCAATTAGAGTCTTGTTCATGGTTGTGAAGTACACCACTACTACGAGTAAGAGATTAAGAGGCATTTCAAGAAATGTTTCCCTTCTTCTTGATCTATATCATGCTATAGAAGTTAAGGTAAGGCTTCCCCTGACAAATATTCTTTGCTATTTTAGATCATGTCTATCCCAAGAGGAAGAAGAGCTCGTTCACCCAAGGAGCAACCGGCCCCTCCCGCTCCTCAAGCTCCTCATGATGGGGGAGCGGCCCATGAAGAGTTTCGGGATACTATTATCATGCTAGCCCATTCCATGACTAATCAAATCAACTAAGGGGCCTCAACCCCTCATGCTCCTACACCGACCTCAAGGGTAAGGGATTTTACAAGAATGAACCCACTAGAGTTCCACGGGTCTAAGGGTGATGAGGACCCTAAAAAATTTATTAATGAGGTGTATAAAGTGTTATCTATTATGGGTTTTAGGTCGGAGGAGAAAGCGGAGTTGGCGGCCTACCAACTCAAAGGGGTGGCCCAAATATAGTGTACTCAATGGGAATTGGAAAAGGGGAATGGTGATGCTATCCATTGGGAAGAGCTCAAGGCAACATTTCTCAACCAGTTCTTCCCTCTTAAGCTAAGGGAGGCCAAAATTATCGCATTTATGAATCTAAAGGAAGGGTCGATGAGTGTTAGGGAGTATGCCCTCATGTTCAACCAACTCTTTAAGTATGCTCCACAATTGATGGTCAAGCAGAGGTCTAGGATGAACAAGTTTGTGATAGGGGTGTCTGACTTGGTGAATGAGGAGTGTCATACCGCCATGTTGATAAATGACATAGACTTATCCCACCTCAGGACTTATGCAGAACACCTACAGGGGAAAAGTTGAGAAAAAGGTAGAGTAGTGAGGCCAAGAGGGCCTATTTTGAAGGTGGATTCCAAAATCCTAAGGGTGGTCGATTTCCTCAAGGCCACAAGTTCCAAGGCCAAAGTTCTTCAAATGCTCCTAATAGAAGGGTTGCTAATGATAATAAAAGATTCCAAGGTGGAGGCAGTGTGGTGCCTAACCCTATGTGCCAAAGATGTGGTAGAAACTCAAATGCTAGCTTTGGTTGTGGTGAGTTGGGTCATAAGGTGATTGATTGTCCATGTGCACAAAACAATAGTAGAGATGGGAGTCCACAAGGACAAGGTGCAAATGCGGTTCCTAGGGGAAGAGGAGGCCAAAGGGGGTGCTCCTAGGCAAAAATGATTCTATGATCTTTAAGGGAGGCAAGGGGTAGATGAAGTGTCCGATGTTGTCACCAGTATGTCAAAAATTTTGAATTTTGATGTGTATGCATTGATAGATGCGGGTTCCACTCTTTCTTTTGTTACTCCATTTGTTGCCAAAAAGTTTCATGTTAAACCTGAATTGTTATGTGAGCCATATGAAGTGTCTACCTCCGTTGGGTATCCATTATTGCTAGAAGGATCTATAGAAATTGTCTCATTTACATTTTGCGTAAAATCTGGCCTTGTGATTTTGTTGAGTTGGATATGGTGGATTTTGATGTCATTCTTGGGATAGATTGGTTGCACGCATATTATGCCTCTATTGATTGTAGAAACTAGGGTCAAATTCTAATTTCCTAATGAACCCGTCCTTGAGTGAGAGAGTCATGATTTGGTGGTCAAGGGTAGATTCATTTCTCACATCAAGTTTATTTCTAAGGAATGTCTCTATCATCTTGTGAGGGTTAGGGATGTTGAGTCCAAAGTCCTTCCTATAGAGTCGGTTTCGGTGGTTAATGAGTTCCTTTATGTCTTCCATAATGAGCTTCCCAGTGTTCTTCCCGAAAGAAAAATAGACTTTAGCATAGACCTCCTTCCCGATACTCAACCCATTTCTATTTCCTCTTACTGTAAGGCCCCGGCGGAGTTGAAGGAGTTGAAACAGTAATTAAGGGATTTGTTGGAGAAGGGTTTTGTAAGGCTTAGTCAATCACCTTGGGGAGCACCAGTGTTATTTGTGAAGAAGAAAGATGGTTCTCTTAGAATATGCATTGACTACCGGCAACTTAATAGAGTCACCATAAAGAATAAGTATCCTCTACCAAGGATTGATGATCCCTTTGACCAACTTCAAGGGGCTAGTCACTTCTCTAAGATTGATCTTTGGTTCGAGTATCACCAAGTGAAAGTGAGAGAGTGTGACATTCCCAAGACATCTTTCCTGACTAGATATGGGCACTTTGAGTTTGTGGTCATGTCCTTTGGGTTGACGAATGCACCGACTATATTCATAGATCTTATGGATGTGGTCTTTACACCCTACCTTGACTTGTTTGTGGTTGCTTTTATTGATGATATCTTAATCTATTCCCATAGTGAGGAGGATCACGTGGATCACTTGAGGGTGGTGTTACAAATGTTGAGATAGGAGAAGTTATATGCTAAATATGAAAAATATGAGTTTTTGTTGAAAGAGGTTGCCTTTATAGGGTATGTGGTGTTGACGGATAGTATTAAGGCAGATCCTAAGAAGACGGAGGTGATTAGAAAATTGGCCTAGACCGTTGACTCCATCAGACATTAGAAGTTTCTTGGGTTTGCTGGGTTATTACCAGAGGTTTCTGAATTGATTCTCTTCTATTGCTTCTCCCATAACTAAGTTAACCAAAAGAAGGCAAAATTTGTATGGATCGATGAGTGTGAAAATAGTTTCCAAACTTTGAAAGGTAATCTTGTTTCCGCTCCTATCTTATCTCTATCGGAAGGGTTGGAAGGGTTTGTTGTGTATTGTGATACCGCAAGAATTGGTTTGGGTTTTGTTTTGATGCAAAATGGTAAGGTGATAACATATGCGTCTAGACAACTTAAGGTGTATGAAAAGAATTATCCTACCAATGATCTTGAATTGGTCACCGTGGTATTTGCTTTGAAAATTTGGTGCCATTATTCGTATAGGGTTCATTTTGATGTGTTTATCGATCATAAGAGTCTCCAAAATATGTTCACCCAAAAGGATTTTAACTTGAGACAAAGAAGGTGGTTAGAGCTCTTTGAAGAGTATGATATGAGTATGCATATCACCTTGGTAAGGTTGATGTTGTGGCCGATACTCTAAGTTGGGTGTCTATGGGTAGCCTAGCACATGTGGATGATGGTGGCAAAGAGGTAGCTAGAGAGGTTCATCGGTTGACTATATTGGGGGTTAGGTTGGAAGAGGTTGACAACGTTGGTTTAGTGGTTGTTGTTGGTTCTAAATCTTCACTAATTGAGGAGGTAAAAGGCAAACAAAGATCTTGACCCCACCTTGTTAGATTGAAAGCATTGGTGAGAGATAGTAAAGTGGAGGTTTTCTCCCATGTGGGAGATGGTACCCTTAGGTACCAAGGTAGGTTGTGCGTGCCTAATGTTGATGATTTGAGAAAGAAAATTTTAGATGAGGATCATAATTCTTCCTATTCTATTCACCCCGGTTCTACAAAGATGTATCGAGATTTGAGGGAAGTATTTTGGTGGGGTAGTATGAAGATAGATATTGTTAAGTTTGTATCCGTTTGTCATAATTGCCAGCAAGTGAAAGCCGAACATCAAAGGCCAGGTGGCCTAGCCCAAGCTATAGATATTCCTACTTGGAAGTGGGAGGAAATCAACATGGATTTTGTGGTTTAGTTGCCTAAGACTAGAATGCATTTTGATTCTATTTGGATTGTGGTTGATAGAATGACAAATTCGACTCATTTCCTACCTACAAAGACTACTTATAGTGCCGAAGATTATGCTAAGTTGTACATTCATGAGTTGTCTAGATTGCGTGGGGTGCCTTTGTCTATTATTTCAGATCGTGGTGCTCAATTCACTTCTCACTTTTTGAGGTCCTTCCAAAGAGGTCTTGGTACAAAGGTAAAGCTTAGCACGACTTTCCACCCACAAACGGATGGCCAAGCCAAAAGAACTATCCAAACTCTTGAGGATATACTTAGAGCTTGTGTTTTGGAGTTTAAGGGTAGTTGGGATGAACATCTTCTACTCATTAAGTTTGCTTACAACAATAGCTATCATTCAAGCATTGGTATGGCTCCTTTGAGGCTTTCTATGGTAGACGTTGTACATCCCTGGTTAGATGGTTTGAGGTGGGGTAGATGGCTTTGTCAGGTTAGGATTTTGTTATGGAGGTCATGAAGAAGGTGAGGTTGATAAAGGAAAGATTGGAAACAACCCAAAGTCGACAAAAGTTCTATGCCGATGTAAGGAGAAGGGATCTTGAATTCAAGGTTGGTGATTGGGTCTATCTGAAGGTCTCACCCATAAAGGGTATGGTTCATCTTGGAAAGAAGGGTAAATTGAGCCCAAGGTTTGTGGGTCCTTATAGAGTGTTAAGGAGAATTGGTAAGGTGGCCTATGAGTTGGAGTTGCCCAATGATATGAATATGGTTTATCTAGTCTTCCATGTGTCTATGTTGAGAAAGTGTGTGGGTGACCCAAGTGCTATTGTACCTTTGGATGTTGTGGGTGTGGTGGAGGATAATTTGACTTATGAAGAGGTTCTGGTAGAAAGTTTTGATAGACAAGTGGGTAAGTTGAGAAAGAAAGGATATAGCTTCTGTCAAGGTTTTTTTGGAGAAACTAACAAGTTGAAAGTACCATATGGGAAGCTGAGGCGGACATGCAAAAGCGATATCCATATTTTTTCCACTCTACTTAAGTGTAAGGTACTAATTCAAGTCCCATATATGATTTTAAGTCTTAAGTTTTAGCCCTTATGTCATTTGCATGCATCATGTTTATGTTGATAAGTTTATGGTGATTTTGACACTTATGTTGAGATTTTTGAAATGATGTTTAAATGCATTTGTTGCATTCATGTGTTGGGCTGAAATCATCCTGATTTCTTCTCATATTTATGTTTCTTTGACATTCGGGGATAAATATTTCCAAGGGGGAGATATTGAAATGCCCCAAAAACACCCCAGAAATGTGCCTCAAAAATATCCATAATCATAATTTTCATATATCTCAAAGTCCATATGTGGTATTGAAAATTTGACTTCATATTCTTCATTAGGGGGCAAAATTCAGTGGAAAATGAGTTTAACCCTGATTTAAGAGCACCCAAAGCGAAATTTCATTTTCGCCAATTTTGCAATTTCCAGTGTGCATCCGCGTTAGCTTTGCGATGCGGACCCATCATAGAGTAGTGTTGTGACTTCCTTATTTTTTCTGTTTTGGCCTAAGGCATTGGGATCTTGGCCCCATGCCCTTTTATGCATAGAACACCTACACTTAACCATTTTTCAACTCTATATCACTCAATATACTCCCAAAACCCTCTCAAACACTTAGCCAAATATTTCATCCAAATTCAAGTGACTCAAACTTAATTCTAGATCTCAACAACTTCATTCAAGCTTCAATTTCTAATTCAAATTTTTATCAAAGAAATGTCCAAAGTTGAGGTATGTGGGTTTCAACCATTGGGTTCTTTCACCCATGGTGCCCAACCTTCCTTCTTATGAAAATTGTAAGTTTCCAAGTTGTGTTGCTTATAGGTATTATTCATTATTAGTTATGATCATATACTATATTGAAGTTTCATGAAAGGTTGATTGAAAACAGATCTTTACTTATTTTAAGATTATACTCTGAGATGGTTTGTCTATTGTGACTATACATGTTTTAAGCTATGGAACTATGATCTATGATGAGATTTGATAAGGGTTTTCAATGTATCTTACATAAGGGTTTTACCATGAGTTTGTGGGTTGATTTAGATTGAGTTTTCGCATATTATATCACTCTTGACTTGCATGATTTTGAACTAGCATTGCACACCTGCCAAGTGTTTGACAAAATGTGTTGTTAAGAATTCTTGAGTTATTGATGATCTATTTCATAGTTTATGAGTCAAGTGAATTTATGATGATGAAGGGGATGTATGTATGTATTGAATTCATGAGAAGTATCAATAGTGTTTCAAGTTGACCATACCTTGTTGCGGGTGACATGTCCAATTACCTTGTGAAAGGGTGACAAGCCTTGACAACCTTGTCGGGGGTGACATGCTCGTATTACCACATTGAGCGATATGTACCTCAATCATCTTATCGAGGGTGACATGCCTGTGCTACCACATTGAGGATATGTACCTCAATCACCATGTCGGGGGATGACATGCCCGTACTACCATGTCGAGGGGCATGTACCTTGACCACCTTGTCGGGAGGTGACATGCTCGTACTACCACGTTGAGGGTTATGTTCCTCAATCACCTTCTAAGGGGGTGACATGCCTTGGTTTTGAAGTAATAGTCTGCTTGGTCTATGAAGGATATGGTCTCTTCTGACACATGTATTCCATAGTTGCAAGGTTATATGATTTACAAGCATGTTTTACTTTAAGCATTCATCTTGCATGCTATATTGATACTACACAATCCCTTGCCTATAATAATGCATTTTGATTAGGATAGCTATGTCTTTTTGGATTGCATCCTACGTACTTAGTACATTCAAACGTACTAATGCATACTTTACGCCTATATGATGTTACCATGTAGGAACAGGAGATTTGCACGATCATCCTCCACGTAGCTAGTTTTGGCATCTTGAAGATAAGCTTTTGGTGAGTCCTCAAGTTCCGGGACACTAGCTATGCTACTCATGCTTTTTTAGTCTTTAATTTGAACTCTTGATATATTAAGGGTGAGCCCGGAAAGTTTCTTGGCCCCCGCTCAAATCTATGTTTAGAGGTTTTGTTGGACAAATGATGTAATTATGCTACGATCTTGACTCTTGATTATTTATGATTATCAAAGACTTCTCTTAGTCCCTTTATCCTTATTTATAGCTCTCATTGTTATTATTTTGCTTTCGCGACCACAGATATGTAATTGATATGCTAGGAGGCTTATTTGGGGTTCTTTCAAGTCCCTCATTCACCGTGTCATATCTAGGACCTAGGCTTGGGTCGTGAAAAACTTAGTATTAGAGAACTAGGTTGTTAATGGTGCTCAGAATCCATAACACCACGTCGATTTGAGTCTTGTTCAAGTTTGTGAAGTGCATCACAACTATGAGTAAGAGGCTAAGAGGCATTTTAGGAAATATTTTCCTTCTTTGATCTATGTCATTCTATAGAAGTTATGGTAAGACTTCCCCTAGCAAATGTTTTTTGCTATTTTAGATCATGCCTATCCCAAGAGGAAGAAGAGCTTGTTCACCCGAAGAGTAACCGACCCCTCCCACTCCTGAAGCTCCTCATGATGGGGGAGCAACCCATGAATAGTTCCGAGATGCTATTACCATGCTAGCCCATGCCATGACTAATCAAATCAACCAAGGGGTGAGCCCGGAAAGTTGTCTTGGCCTCCGATCAATTTTAAGTGTACAAGTGTTGTTGGACAAGTTATGTAACGATACTATGAGCTTTGACTCTTTGATGTTTTATGTTATGAAAGATCTCCCTTAGCCCCTTATCCTTGTTTTATGCTCTTGTTATTATTCAAATGCTTCCGTGACCAAAGATGTGTAATAATATGTTAAGAGGTTTGTCTGGGGTCCCTTCGGATTTCTCATTCGCGTGTCACGTCTAGGCCCTACGCTTGGGTTGTGACATAGCAGATTTGGGGAAACACGTATCTTTCTTAATATCAGAATGATAAGATTGCTAGCACCATTAATTGATGCAATGGCGTGGTCACTTAATTGTCGATTTATGATGATTACTATCTATAATAAAGGTAAATACCTTGTGAGCAGGGTTGTCCATTGCTTCCTTTATGGGAATACTTTCATTTCCTTGATGATCTGCTGGAGGAATATTTTTTGAAGAATAATTTTTAGGGAGTACTATGGCATTAACTACAGTGAGACTATGATTTAACAATATTTTATTTGCATTATATCCATTTTAGGTGTGTTTTGGGGGTTTAGTATTGTAGGGTCATTCATTCTAGTTAGTTGCCTTTGGGTTGGGTTGTTCCAATGGTGGTCTCCTCTTCTGATCATGATTGCTGATTCTAAATTGAATTTTTCTTTACTTTATCATTTATCTATTTTAGTGTGTTTTGGGGGTTTAGTGTTGTGGGACATTCGCTCTAGGTAGTTGCCTTTGAGTTAGGTTGGGTTGTGGTGGTCTCCTGTTCTAATCTTGATTGCTGATTTTAGGTTGAATTTTTTTCATTTTATCCTTTTTATGTAATCGTTACAAATTGTGATAGAAATTAATATAATTTTGAAGATATTTCATCATGTCGTGTAGAGGAAGTGCTTCACAAAATTTTACATGTCTCTACATTGAATTTTTTACTTCAGCCAAGGGTGGCTATTCGATGTTTCTTTGATGGCTAGTGAGGGCGCTTCCATTTTTCGCTCTTCTCTTGGGGATGCCATTATTTGTCACGCCCCTTGCTTTTGTGCACTTATAGAAGCCATATTAGGTGTCGAGTTTTTGTTGGGTTGATTTAGTGTTGATGCAGTTCTTGAATATGTAGCCCATTTTCCCACATCCCGTACACAGACCTCCTTCCCCTTTGTAGATCAACTCTTGATTGTGATTTCCTATTTGAATTATTCCTTTAAGTGGGATCCCTATGAGGACTTCAATATATATTCCTGCATATCTTCATCATAAGATAACCAAGGTGTATGCATAAATTTTCAATAGCTTCTCCATCTTTTTTCCTACTTTTTCTAGTATAAATTTATTGTAGAATTCTGTTAGAATTTAGAGTAGTCTTATTCAAATTGCTAAGTGCGTAAGGGTCGATTCATGTAGGACAAAATTTGGTACTCAATGTTCTGCTGATAGGAAGCTTCCAAGAATGAACCATGGGCCTCCATGAATTGCCTTATCCATGTTTGCCTGCTGAGAGAATTTAGCAATATAGAAGTACCAACCTAAATCAACACTAGATTCTCTGTTAGCTTTCAAAGTTTTGAAAGTTTACTCTTGAGGTATTTGTGTGATGTTTTTCTTCCTAGTAGCTTAATGATTACAGAGTACCTTCATGGTAGGTAGATTCTTAATTTTTCCTCTGCATTAAGGTGGTTAGGATCCAATGACAACGTATCCTCCTTGTTTTCGTCTCCACTCATGTTGTAGGAAGATTGATTTAGATAATTCAGACCTAAGTGTTTATATGGTAAAAGAATTTTTTTTCATAATCCTTTTTTCATTGATGTTGTCGTATCTGGTGAGTTTGGAGGTTCCGTGTCCTTGCAGGGAGGATTCTTCTAGTCGCCGGGGGTTGGGGGGGTAGTCTTTACTAGAGAGAATCAAATATCATGTCCTAAAGCAAGTGCTTTCTGCTTTAACCGACTATTTTCGTGTATTTACTTTCCTGTATATACATTGTCAAAATTTTATATCAACTATATAATACTTAGTTATTTTTATTTTTTTGCTTTTTTTTTTAATTTGCTTGTACTATTTTACTTTGTACAATTTAAGAAATTAAAAAAAATAATTAAATTTTATGATCTTAAATAAAAAATTGTTGTGATCTTAAATAAAAAATTATGTCTTTAATGCACCATGTAAAAGTTAAAATTAAAAAAATGTCAAAACTAAAAGAAAAGAGACACTTTTTTTAATGGACTAAAAAGAAAGTAAAACAAATAAATTGAAATGGAAAAACTATCGAAAGTTCTGAACTCTTGCTAACTGAAACTATTTATTTAATTGCAAAGGCAAGAATATATAGATAGTATCCGTAGACAGAAGAACAAAAAGAACAGTTGTATGCATAGAGAGAAGAACAAAAAGAATAGTTGTATGCGTAGACAGAAGAACAAAAAGAACAGTTGTATGCGTAGACAGAAGAACAGTAGCAAAGGCAAAGGCAAAGGCAAGATATTGTTGTCTGAAAGAGATTTAGATGGCTCACATTCAAGCATATAGTCAGGTTTTCTGAATAATGAGTTCAATGAATTTGTAATGTTCTTTCTGTTCATGGACCATGCTTTATTATTTTATTAAGCAGAAAGTTTGAATTTTAAAATAATACAACTAAAGACAAAATAAAATAATAGTGCAGTAAGTATCGACTTAATTAATGCCCTCCCTGTTAGAAAGTGTACTAATGATGTTAGAGCCAACGTCCTTTTCTTTGCCCGCAAGTTTACTGAGTAGATTTAAATTATACTACTCTTATTCAGTATTTCCTTTGTTTTATTTTATTTATTCAATTTTAGCTGTATATGAAAAGCAATGAAGATTTCTCAGTCCAAATTAAATTTTATTTAATTTTATCATTTTATATTTAATTATAATTTATTATATTTGTAGTACATTACACCAATAAATCTACATTGTTTGAATTTTATACCCTTCATTAAAACACTTCTCTTTTAATAAAATCTTTTCACTATTTTCCTTAATTTATTATTTGATCTTTTATTTATTTAGTTTTAGAATTCTCTTTTGGATTATAATTTCTTTATATCTAGAATTCACTTTTGATTTAGGACTATTCTATATAAATATCTATAGCTCATGAAGAAAAGCAAAGGAAAGAGAAAAATTATTATTTTTCTAATATTTAAGACTTTAAAATTAATTAAAATTTTGACTAACAAATATTTTGTTAAGAAAAGTATCTAATATAACAAATTTAAAAAGAAAAAAAATTATTTTTATTACCTTGTAGACATTAAACTATTTCTTTTATATATATGAGTATTTTTTTTACATTAAATTTTAATTAATTATTTATTTAACTTCTGACTATTCAATTCCCAATTATTACCTTATGTATTCATAAACTATCGACATATCTATATTATAAGTAATTGAATTGATTTTTTTTAATCCTTGTCAGTTCACAATAGATTAAACTATTACATCATATTTAATTTTATTGACATGAATATTGTATTTATTTAATAATAAGTATTATTTATATATAATTTTTAATTAAAACGATACATACGTGCAAAGCATATACACTGAACTAGTCCTATTTATAAAGTTGAAGGAATTTAGAATATACTTACATATCTTTTAATTTTGTGATTTTGAACACATTATATGAAAAATCAAAACTAAAGAGTTGAAAAAAAATTATATTTTAAACAAATCATATGACAAATAAATTAAAATAGACGGAGTAATATTGTAAAAAAAAAAATCACGTAACAGGTATTTTAATTCGTCATAACCAAATATGGGTCTTAGATTTCAGGTTATCAACTTCACTTATTATTAATCAGTAACTTATTAACTATGAAATCGTGTAAAAGATTCAGATTAAACTATTAATGATTTATAACATGTTTGATCAAGTTTTTAAATTAGCTTATTTTGAAAGGAGATTTTTTTTTCCCTGAAAATAGCTTTTTTTTCTCTTTTTTTTTTTTTGAAAAAATAAAGAATAAATATAATCAAACAGTCTATAAACTAATACTAGCTGTTATGCGGGTATGTCCTAAAGCAAAACACAAGCTAGAAAACATAAAATTACACTAGTGTTGGTATATATAACATAAATTATAATAAAATTATAGTTAAAAAAATAAGATAACAAAAATGAATAAAAGATCCATGCAGGTTAAGATGTAGATAGCTCGTTCTCCTTTAGGAGATTCAAGTCCTATGCGGATATAATCAACATCGATCCAGTACAGTAATATTCTTGATTTGTCCCTTTTAGAATACAATAATTCAACAACGTGATGTGACTCAAACAATTTCGAATTAGCTGAAGAACTAAAGCTACACCAAAAGAACACCTTCCTTCAATAGATAATCACTTTCTTTTGTATAGT
This sequence comes from Solanum clarkiae, assembly GCA_011800125.2. Classification (NCBI taxonomy): domain Eukaryota; kingdom Viridiplantae; phylum Streptophyta; class Magnoliopsida; order Solanales; family Solanaceae; genus Solanum; species Solanum clarkiae. The sequence goes on along the minus strand of JAABOM020110560.1, from coordinate 2,353 downwards.
GATTAGTTAAAGACAGAAATATTTTTCTTTGTTTCAAATCTCTCTATTACTACACTAATATTCTTAATATAAACACAATATAGTAATTCTTATTTTTCTTCGCTCTATATTTTTTATTTTCAAAATAAAGGCAAACTGTTCGGATTCAGAGAATTTTGGATGAAGATCGATTTTGGGCGTTTTGCCCTAATTCTATGTTTAAGAAGAAGAGGAATCAGTTGAAAGGGTAAAGTTACCCTTTGTACAATAATGTGTATTTATATACACAATTAATCCTAATCCTACTCATAAAATAATAACTAACTAACTATACTCACCTCCTAATAAATCATAACTAATAATTAAAATAATAAATCACCTACTATCTATAATTACTATGTATAATTAATTAATTACTTCCAACACCCCCCCTCAAGCTGGATGTATTGAAGACATTCAATAATCCAAGCTTGCAAAGTAGGGAATTATGTTGTATACGATTCAATGCCTTGGTGAGTAGGTCAGCTTGTTGATCTTTAGTGTTGATATAAAGAGTCTTAATGAGTCCTCGCTGGATGTTCTCCCTAATGAAATGGCAATCGATCTCGATGTGCTTTGTGCGTTCATGAAATACTGGGTTGGCAGCTATTTGGAGAGCTGATTTGTTGTCACAGAAGACTAGTGTTGGTTCTGTCAATTGCACACCCAATTCCTTGAGCAGACTAGTTACCCACACTATCTCTGAAGTAAGTGTAGCTAGGCTCCTATATTCAGCTTCTGTGGAGCTCCTTGATACCGTTGCTTGCTTCTTGGACTTCCAAGAGATAATACAGTCACCCAATTTTAAAAGAAAATCAGTTGCTGACCTCCTTGTTGAATGGCATGCTGCCCAGTCTGCATCACAAAACCCATATAATTGAGGCTTTGCTACAGAGCTCATAAGCAGGCCCTTACCAGGATCCAGCTTGATATACCTGATGATCCTTAAGACTGACTTCCAATGCAGCAATTTTGATTTATGCATGAACTGACTGAGTACCTGTACTGCAAAGGTAATGTCTGGCCTGTGTTTGTAAGATAAAGTAACTTGCCAACTATTCTTTGGTACCTTGGAATGTCCTCAGTCTGGCTATACCCTTTTGCCACAAGTCTAGCCTTGAACCTGTCTATTTGACCATCTGCTTTATACTTTATTTTGAACACCCACTTACATCCTACCAAATTCTTTCCATCTGGTAGTGGAACTATTTTCCAAGTCCCATTTTCTTCCAGAGCCTGTATTTCTTTTTTCATTGCATTCTTCCACCTGCTGTCTTTTGCTGCTTCTATGAAGTTCCTTGGCTCAGTTTCTGTGGAAAACATGGACAAGTATGCTTGGTCCTTAGGTGATATATTGTCATAGTATATATAGTTACTCTGAGAATAGCACTTGGTTACTTGAGCTACATAGTCTTTCATCCAAATAGGTGGATGAATTCTTCTAGTAGACTTTCTAGACATGTTTTCCTCATTTCTAGCCACCTGCTCACTAGCAGGGCTTGCAGCAGCAGTCTGAGCCCTGGAATTATCAGTTGAATCTGTAATATCTTCACTGAGAATCCTAGAATCAGTACCTGCAGTACCTGTTTGTATTTTCTCTGCAGAAGTGATCATAGGATGCTGTAAATCCTTGTTGCTGGCAAGACAATTATCTGAGGGTACAATCAGATCATTAGGGAACAATGGTTCCTGCTTATTTATCACCTATTTAAAAGGAAACACTTCCTCTCTGAATGTCACATCCCTATTGACTATCAGCCTTTTCTGGGACAAATTGTACAGTATCTATCCCTTTTGTGTGGATGAATACCCCATTAAGACACATATTTCAGCTCTGGGGGAGAATTTGTCTTGTTTAACTGCCTTAGTTACATAGCAAAGACACCCCAGAACTCTTAGATGCTCTACGTTTGGCTTGTGTCCATAGAACTGTTCATATAGAGACTTCACCCTTAAAACTGATGTGGGAATCCTGTTAATCAGGTATACAGCAGACAACACACACTCTCCCCAAAATCTAATAGGGATGCTACCTTGAAACCTGATGGCTCTGGCCACCTCAAGTATGTGCCTATGCTTCCTTTCAACTACTCCATTTTGTTGTGGAGTGTATGGGCAGCTGGTTTCATGAACTATCCCAAGACTTTCTAGTAAGGTGCAACAATCAGTATTAAAAAATTCTGTACCATTATCTGTTCTAATTCTTTTGACATTCCTGTTAAATTGTGTCTGCACTAGTGTTAAGAAAGACTTCATCTCTGAAAATACATCACTTTTGAATTTTAGCAAGTAAACCCAACACATTCTTGAGTGATCATCTACAATGTTTAGAAAG